>JZKD02S1888840.1:0-27625 GCA_000966675.3 Picea glauca
ATATTATGTATTTTATATTTATTTGTTTTTTTATTTATAAAATTTATTTGTGAATATTTTTAATTGTTTATTTTTAAATATATGATTTTTTTTTATTTTTTTATTTAAAAAAAAATTTAAATTTAAAAATATTAAAGTTTTTAATTTTTAATAGTCTTTTACATATTTTAAAAATATATGTAAAAAATATAATTTCTTTTTATCTTTTTATTTTTAAATAAAAATAAAAAATACAAAAATTATTTATACTAAAATTTCTTTGTAATATATATATATATATATATATATTCTAAAAAAGTGCTTTCAGGAATATTACTTTTTGAATGATTCTTTTTTGTTGTTGTATGCTTTTGCTATTGCAAGTTTGATAGGTCTCATTGACCATAACTCCATAAATGCTTCCTGTAGTTTAAATATAACCTAGTTCTTGGAATCATTGGATTGATTTATATATTGTAAGTGGAAAGTACACCTATAAGTTCATTCCTCTATATCCCTCATAGTTTTGTAAAAACATTTCCCCCCTTTGATTAATCTCCAACGCCACTCCAGATGAGCTAAGGACCAATTCATCATCATTTACATCTTCTATATTAATTAATGTTTTTTTGTTATGATGACATTTTGTTCCCTCGTTGTTGGTTCTTATAGAACATTAAATGTATGTGAATTAATAGATTGTTTGAAACATGTCATCTAATATTCCTAAGTATATTATTAATGAAAATTTAAAAAACAAATCATATTGAATAGTATTTTTTCATTCACCTGATTCATCCCTCTGCAATTTTTCCATCAAAATTTTACGCTTTTCTGAACTTAGATAAAAAATAATGTTATTGATCTTCCTCATTTTTTGTCCCTGCATGAAACACACTAACCAATACATATCAATTAAACTTACATATAGTTCAACCATATTAATTTTTTATAGAATTTACAGAGAACCTGCTTTTTTTGTTTTTATGGATGTGTCATCATTGTGTCGACCATAACTTTTTTTATTTGAACTCTTCTCACTCATATTTTTATCAATATACAACCTGTACCATTCAATACATAAATTATTAAATATATTTTATAAATAAATCACATAATTTTCAGCGAAAAAAAATCGTTGTAACAGGTGCGCTTTTTATATACAAAGCATCGATGTGTTTATTACATAAAACACATCGTTGTGTTCCATACAACAACACACACAGAAAATTTTAATTTATTTTTTTAAATAATTTGAATTACAACAGTGTGATATATATAGAATACATCACAATGACTATAGTACAAAACAAAAAAAATAGCAAAAAAATTAAACATTCATAAAAAAAAACAATAGAAAAATTACACACCGGTGAGAAGAAAAATTAAAAAAATTATGTGACAGTATTTTCTGTGTTGTTTAGATGAGAACATCGGTGATATTTTATTTATGCACCATATTTTTTAACTTTATTTTAAAAAAAAATTATGGCTTAATCGGTGCGTTCCTTAGACAGAAACGCATCAGTGCATTTCTGTCGAAAAGGTGCACCGGAAAAGCTGAAAACATTTTAAAAAAAAGTCAAATCGAAAACCATTTAATTTTTCTTAAAAAAAAGCACAGGGTCGGCTGTGTTTGGGATCTGATGCAATAAGTGGTACCTTTACATCACATGCCAAACAATTATATATATAAAAAAACCCATTAGATCTAAAATACGTAAAACAAAAAACCCTAATTCTGAACAGATAGAGGGAGTTAAACCCTAGGGTGAAATTTTGCATTCACGTAAGCCAAAAAAAACAAGGGTTTAAGGTAAGTATGATTTTTTTTTTTGAATGTAGGGTTTTGAGTGAATCATCATACCCTTCAATTCATGATTTTATGAATATTTATGTTGTTCCAAAGTATTCTTCTTCTCCACAGTGATCCCCGATATGTCTCTCTTCCAAATCTGTTTCCTATAAATTTTGGAAAAATAATGAAAATATTGAATACCTTCTTAATATTAAAAAACTTTATGAAAATGATTTAGAGTGAATCACCATACCCTTCAAATTCTCATAATCTAAATAATATTGGGGTTCCAAAGTATTTTTCTCCTCCATAGTGTTCATTTGTATGTCTCTCTTGCAAGTCTCTCCCCTGTAAAATTTTGCAAAATAATGAATAGCCTTTTAGTATTTAAATGAATTTAAGAAATTTGATTCCCGCTCTTTTTTTAATTATTTATTTATTTTTATTTTTTTTAACTTTTTCGGCACGATGGTGCATTTATGTAAGGCACACCAGTGCGCCCATTTTACATTATGCATCGATGCGTCCATATTATTTGACGCACCAGAGACATAATTTTTTTTATTAACAAAATCTAAAAACACGGCGTGGTTGATTTTTCAACACATCGGTGCTTATTGTTAATATGTGCACCGACGCATTTGTGTTTTATAAGTGCACTGATATGCATTTAAAGTTATTTGAACTTTTATTTGCACATAAAATGGTATATTCTTCTCTGATTATATTTTATAATGAATTCACATCACTTGCAATACTTCAATATACATTTTACGTTTTATGTCTCCTTATTCTTAAAAAATGGTTTCAAAACTATATTCAAACTCAGATTGTGATATGGTCCTCGGAATTTATTTTAGATATGTACAAGAAAATTTATTGCTAATTTTGTTGAAATGCAGGGAGAAAATCTTATTATATGATCAAATGTCCAATTCTTCAAATTTCATCCCATTCCATATTGTTCAAATTCCATCGCAGAGTTATCCCTTTCCATCTCCAGTAAGTTCAACTTATTTTTATTTATGTTTCGATTATCTCATTGAATTTTTATTTATCCATGTTAATCTGGATAAAAATGTATCCAAATTTGTAGGATCCTGATTCAGAATCGAGGTCAGATGCAAAAAATATTCCAGTATCGGTTCAAAAATGTCGGAAGGTCTTATCAGGAACAACATACTGCAAATAGTTGGTAGATGAAAATGGATAGCTTCTTTACCCTACCAATTGTGGAATTTCATCTTGCAGCCACAATCCTTGGTTGACGATGGTAATAATTGTTTGGTATATTGTAATTTGAATAAACAAATTATTGCATTGTGCTTACTAATATCATCGATGTACTAATGTTCAATATTTTTGAAATTAGGATTCTTTTGATAATGAGCGACCTACCTACCATCTTCTGTTGCACCCCACAACAATGCGAACCCGAGAGAAGGTTGCAATGAGAGCACAACTCAGAGAGGAAGTGTACGAAGAATGGTTGAACCAACCACCTATTCAATTCCCACTATGTCTAGATTCACCAATTAGGAATGACTACAATAATACTAGTAGTTCTTCAGAAGTTGGTAATGAAGACAATAAAAAAGAGGTTGGTATGGATGATTACTTACGAGATATAGATGCCATGGAGACAATAATACTAGTAGTTCTTCAGAAATTGGTAATGGAGACAATAAAAAAGAGGTTGGTATGGATGATTACTTACGAGATATAGATGCCATGGAGACAATGTTGTTAGATGCATTCCATAACGATGAGCTAGGGGATGATGCTTATATCAATTATACCATTTTCAAAAGCCTACAATATTCTTCCACCACCCCTCTCTTTGGACATAGTGCCTAGTCAAATCTACCCAGCTTGGGACAATAATGTTACTTTACAACGTGAAAGCAAAGTTTGGCATGTCAAACACATGTTTCTCGGCAATATTGAGGTAATTGAATAGTAAGTTCCTTATATTAATTTTGTGATATCTTGTCACGGTACAATCAACATTAGAAATGGTTTCTTTTATAAATGTTAAATGACCTTGTACATTAATTCTATTTCCCACTAACTGTAGGATATTCAAAGATAAGGTTCTTCCTAGTGATAATTTTTTTCCCAGTAGCTATGAAGAGGCAAAGAAGTTGTTGAAAATGTTGGGTGTTGAGAATATATCATATCATGCATGTTTGAATTATTGTATTCTATATATAGGAGAATATGCAGACAAAGAGATATGTCTGAAATATGGGCATGACAGGTACCATATATCAAATAAAAATGGTAAATCGCATGGTCCTCCTCATAATATATTGAGGCACATGCCTATAATCCCAAGGATTCAAAGGCTCTTTTGTTGCAAAGAATTAGCTATGTGGCAGGGTTGGCATGCCTCACACAGAAGTGAGTTGGTGTTATGAGGAAAATATCTCTATGGCTAGGTGTAAACCACAACAGATGGAAATGACTGCATAAATCAAATCTAATCCCAAGTATGCTATATAAAAAAATATGCTAACAAGACAAGATAAAAGGCCTACCTCGTCTAGAAATTCGATGAAGTCCACCATTGAGCACTTGACCCAAAGAAATACACCTGCAACTAGTCCTCAAAAACCAAGAAATGAAAGAATATGGTGATAATATATAATGTTAGCACATTCGATAGTATAATCCATCAACATTCATAACAAATACACACATGGAATAATAATTCAAATATTTGCGAGATATTAATTGGATGAGAAAATAGTATTTCTATTAAGATATAATCAGTAGAAGTGAATGAGTTACAAACTTCCATGTCACCACAGTTCAGAATCGAGAAACTAAGTTCCTTCCATTTGGTCCTCCACCACTTCAATCCTTCACCAAAGGCAAGCTCATATAAGAGATACAATGAGGTTCTCAATCAATAAAGGAAGATCTTGGGGGATGAACAATGTGTTCAGACTTAAAGGAAAAGGGGATGTAGACTCAATGTCAAGTGAATAATTTCTCCAAAGTAAACTTTCTCTCAAAGTTGAATTATTTATCCTCTTTTCCATAGCTTGGATTTGGCCCATTTATAGCCTTCAAGTGGAACTGAAGGGTCGATTCAGAACATTTCCAGTATATAGAAGGTCAAGGATCATTGATCTCATGATGTGACATGGAAACCCGACACCATTTTTTAATTTTGGGCACAAATCTTGATGTATGCGGGTTGTAGTGGTGCAACCTGCGTATATGCATGATGTAATATAGACGGGGCACGTATATGTGGAAATATTTTTTTTAGCTCTAGGATTTGCAAAAAAGGGACTTCAAGTTTGCATAGGGAAATGGAAAAAGGCCCTCTATGCAAGTTTTCCTAGGGTGAGGAAAATATTTCTATAACATATGCCCCCTAATGTGTGAGGTCAGAGGAGTATCTACGATGGTCGAAATACATTTAAAACCCAAAAGTGGAGTAAGGGGGACCCAGTTGGAAGAACTAGTAGTTCATTACAATTTGTACAGACTTTGCATACATGGATGCCAATTTGAATTACACTGCAGATCCATGTGAAAATATACCAAACAACTGCCCATGGCCATGGATAGGTAATACAAAGGTGGTTACATGCCAAAGGTTTTCATATTCATGAACAAGGCCCAGTCTCAAAATCAATCTAAAGATATGTGTATACAATGGAGTACAATTTGATCTCCTATGATCACTGAAGTCACACAGGTACTGGTCCAATGAAAGGTAGCAACAGCTCAGGAAAGATGCGACTATAAACTGATGGCTTCAAGTCTTCTACACAATCCACCAAAGGTGCAAGTCTACATCATGTGAATAAATGAGTTGAGGTCGAAATCAATGAGACTTTGTTTGATTACCGGTCATTGAGGTATACCGTTAACAAACACGAGACAACCTACCGATAATGAAAGTAGGTATCAAGACATCGAGTATATTCTTACAAGTGTGAATAAAGGATTCGATTTCGAACACTTGAAGAATCCATTGATCAGTATACATTGATGTATTCCTAACTGTCAATGGCGAGAGAACCTTCCACTAATGACTGCAAGCCTCTAGGTACTCATAGGACTCTAGGTCTCGTCTCCAAAATAGATGAGTTGAAGTCGATGGAAGGAGACCCATTGAAAGGAGAGAATTAAGGAATCTCTCATCATTCAGCATGAGGTACAAAGTAGGAGCTTGATGATTTGGAGGAAATCGGACGAAGAACATGTTCATGAACCAACGACTCTATGCATCTTTTGCGTGTTCCAGGTACAAGAAGTACACGAAAAAGACCCTCTAAATAGCAGCCAATGAGGAAAACAACTAAAAAAGGCGAGGAAACCACCAATAAGTCTAATGGAATCCAAAACACTACATGGATCCCAATCTGTGAATAGATGTCTTGTTGTCGAACACAAGGGAAACCACCCAGTCAACGACTAATGATGAAATGTCAATTGTTGGGTTCAAGGTTACCTACCAATGAGGAAAGTAGGACCAGGGTGCACAATAGGACTAAAACTTCATCTGATTCTAAGACAAACTGAGGGTATGGCTGACATGAAAAGTCAAGAGTTCTGAGGAATGGCCGACACTGGTTGATAAACATCCTTTGAACAAGAGCATGAGACAAATGGAAGACTCTGGTAGCAAAGACTCAATGATGAAACCATGAGATGCAGGAGGCATCAATCAAACTCTCCATAGGGACTGGAAGAGTAATCAGTTAGGGGAGTAAACTCTCTGTAACAAGCTCAACTTTCTAAGGTCACGTTAAACCCAAAATTATGATGACAACTAGACTCAAAACTTTTCTTCTTTGTTCAAAGGAGACATGACTACTGCCAATATAAGATAATACTCCCTTCCCACCTATCTTTTTTTTTTGTTTTTTCATAGTCAAATGAATGCTATGATACAAAGGAGGGAACAAGTGTCGCCAGTAAGAAAAACTAGTTCCAACAGTGGAACATACCTATGCTTAATGCAAGTATGTGCATGCGGGAGATGGACACTTAGGGGAATGTTCCCTCTTGGGTATAGGGTGTCAAGCTGTGAAGGACATAAACAAGGCTCTGCTTGGTTGAGGATGAAAACTGTTGAGGTAAACGACTTATAACGCAAAGAGAGAACCGAAAATAGGCTCAATACTGCAAGCAAGGGCATGAGATGCAATCACAACTTAACGCCAAAAAATGTACTTCGTAATATTAGTCTACTTGGTTTGAAAAAGGGATAAACTTGTACCAAATAAACATCCTTTCAAATCCAATTTATGGGTGTGAAAGAGACAAGTTCACCCGTCAATATTTTCTCTTTTTGAAAATGATTCAGAAAAGATCTTAAGCAAGACTCACGACCTTTCAAGTCCAATTAACGAGTGTGAAAGGGACAAATTCACTCGACAATATTTTCTCTGTTTAGACAAGTTGGAAAAGAACTTAAATCAGACTCGTTGAGAGGTTTCTAGGTGGCATGTCATGGGGGAGGGCAAGGCTCCTGTATAGGACTTCTATTGAAAGTCAAAAACTCACAGATAGTTGACACCAGCTTGGGAAAACCCAAATCTTTCCAAGTCAAGGAGGATGAAATAATTGCAGAGGTTATCTTATCTACAATTTATTGAAGAATGCCCCTTATCTGGAAGGGTGTAGAAGAAGGAAGTTGAGGCTCTACAATATCATTCCAATCAAAGGAAACCACCCTAAGAATTGGAGGGAGCGTTCTTGGAGAGAGTATAATGATACCTTGTTCAGAAGGTATAGAAATAAAAATGCTAATGACATGGTATAGAAGGTATAGAAATAGAACTAGAAGAGCGGGATCGATCGAAAATTTCATCAGCGTGACCACTTCTTCAACCATTGGTTGAATAGGATGTGAGACAACAAGGCCAAGAGACCTATCACCCCCCAAAATAAGAGTTGGATTGAATGAATATGGTATTGACAATGTCACTTCCTTAGGCTTGTCACTCTCCAAAAGAAGAGTGGGATCAACTGAAGATTGCATCGGCACGACCATTGGTTGAATAGGATGTGAGACAACAAGGTCAAGAGACTCATCACCCCCTAAAGGAAGAGGGGTGTTAGCCGAATATTGCATCGGCAAGATTTCTATATCAAGCAAAGAAGGACTAGAATGTTGAGAAACCAAAGACGACTCAGAACCCAAAGGGCCCCCAGGAAAGGACCACACTTCTGGTACCACAACAGTAGCAGGGCACAAACGAGTAAGGTGATCTCCTTTGCAAAGCCTAGAAAGGAACTTGGGTTTACGTCTTACATGTCTAGGAATATCAATCGTATGAATTCCCCTAGCATGACTCACAGTGTCGAGTGACATGCCCCTAGCATGACTTGCAGAGGCTAGTAGAAAATTTGCAACATGATTTGCAGAAGTTGGTGATGAACCTTCAACATGACTAGAAAAGGTTGATGACAAATCCCCACTATGACAAGTAGAGGTTGGTGATGTATGTGTAGTGTGAATAGTAATGACTATACTTGTGCCCCCAACATGAATTGCAGTGGCTAGTTGCAGGTCTTCAACATGATTTGTAGAGGTTGTTGACCAATCTCCAACATGACTAGCAAAGGTTGGTGATATAATGCCAGTATGACACATAATGACTAGACTTGCGGAGGTGGTTGATTGCAGCATTTGATGCCAAGGTTCTGGGAAAGACTGGTTTTTAGAAATTGCATGCCAAGAAGGGTTCTGGTATACACCATGGTCCTATCCAGAAGGATAGTATCCTCCTCCATACTGATTCATAAAGGTGTGTAAGGGCATCAACACTGAGGAAGTCACTTGCGAAGAGAAAGCGATATGACAAGGGTTACTCATGTGAGGATATATGTTTCCCCCAGACTAAGAAAATTTGTGGAGGGGGTTTTCCATACTATAAGAATGAATCCTTCCAGATGAAACACCAGAGGACAGACAAAGGTCCGCCATGGGAAAATCGTTCATAGGAACCAACATAGTAGAAGAAGGATAGGTGGACGGAGCATAATAAGTAGAATGACCACCCATTTGAGCACTTACTACTGGAAAAGTAGATTCATATGAAGGAAGATTCCAACCTCCTACCATAATATTTGTTTGAGGGATATGAATCCCACCAAAATAAAAAGGGAGAATAAGGAGACATCATGCCCCCAAACCCAAAACTAGGATGCACAAAGGATGGCAAGTGCGAAGACATGTCTGGCATACCATGAGAAAAATTATTAGAGACCCAAGGAATTGAATGAGTGTTATAATTTTGCATACCATTATGAAAAGTGGACGGATTCATCCCCATGAAATGAGTGAAATTCATGGGGGGGGGGGGGTAGCGGTAAAGTAGGGAGCCACGGGAACTCCACTATCCATGATAATGACAAATCAAGGCATGGTATAAAATCTAAAAGGTATACTAATAATCAAAGAGCACACCAAAAATAATCAAAAGGCCAATATGCATACAAACAAGATAAAGTGGTTGAAAGTGACCTCCCTCTCTAAAGTAGGTATGCCTCACCCAAGAGGGGCCTGAGACTCCTCTGCTAAAGATCGGAGGTAACAAAATCAATTATAAGGCACTCATGGGATTAAGAACCAGTCGGTCAGATCCCCTGGGAGAGGTAATCCTTCATAAAGGTTGTGTGTTTTCCAACCCTTATTTGACCCAGGGTACCTACAGAATAACCCCTGTAAGTAACTTATGTGGTACCTAAGTCAAGAAACTAAGCAACCACAGTATAATCGATGCACAAGAAAATAGTCGCAAGTCAGGTTCATTGTATGGGAAGGGTAGAAAATCCTGAAACCTTGAAAGCATTGCCTCTCATGGAGGTAAGGAAAGTAGCAAGATCCTCATATACGAATAAATCCCCAAAAATATATTTGGCACTAAGAAGGTATCAGGGGGATATCCGTTCAACCAACCTCACGTGACCTCGTGATTAACTCCGGTGTAAGCGGAGCCTCCCGATATTACCGATTATAGAATGGATTTCTCCACTCCCTTAGTCTGACACATATGTTGATTTAATAGCCTTGGAGAAGTTTACTCACAAAATCCTATTCCAAGGCTCTAAATCCTAGGCTAGTTTGTACACACTAGAAAGATAAAATTGTTACTACTCAATTTTAAATTATAGCATTACTTTTAATGGCCTTTCTTACTCAAAAGGTGGGTCCTGAAAAGTCTAGTGATGTTATGACTCATCATGTAAAATAAATGAATATGAATACAATGCAAAGTCCTAACTTCAATTTCCAATAAATGATATGCTTTTCAAAAATGCAATTTTCAATTCAATTCTACAATTCTAAATAAAATGCAATATTTATTTACATGCACTAAGATAAATGACAAAGACTCAATACATCAAAATTCCAATCAATGTAAAATGCCTAATATTTTTGTGTTTTCAATATAAGAGAATGAAAATGAAAGGACTGAACAACAACTTTATATAAAGACTCTACTGTGTATAGAGAGAGACAACCCAAGTAGGATATGAAGGAGAAAAACACCAAGCCCAAGGCGCAAGGACAATCAAAATGAAAAGACCATGAGAAAGGCACTGCCCAAAAATTCAACCAAAGACATGTTTCCTATAATTTCACAGATGCTTAACAGTCACCACAAAGACCCAAGAAGACTCAACAATCATCAAAACCCACCCAACAACCACCAAACTTAGCAACCAAGAAAAAAAGGTTGATGTACGTGACTGTTCAAGGGAAAGCACGTATGTACGTAGCTTGAAGAAGTACATCACACGTATGTATGCGTCTGTCAAAAAAAAACTCGCGTATATGTGTCAAAACACAGCTAGGCTAAGGAGAAGGATAAGAAAATCAGACACAGCGTGAACAGAGGCTATCAAGCAATCGTATGACAAGAAACTCAATATGAACGAGACCAATCTAAGGACAAAAACACTCCAAACCCCCCAAAAGAAGATTTTATCCCCAGTATGGTCATCAATTCTGTTACGAGGAAAACCTCTCTATGGCTAGGCGTAAACCACAACAGACGGAAATGACTGTAGAAATAAACTCTAATCTCAAGTATGCTATATAAACAAATATGCTAACAAGACAAGATAAAAGGCCTACCTCGTCTAGACATTCAATGAAGTCCACCGTTGAGTGCTTGACCCAAAGCAATACACCTACAACTAGTCCTCAACAACCAAGAAATGCAAGCATATGGTGATAATATATAATATTAGCACATTCAACAACATAATCCATCAACATTCATAAAAAATATGCCCATGGAATAATAATTCAAATATTTGTGAGATATTAATTGGACGAGAAAAGAGTATTTCTATTAAGATATAATCAACATAAGTGAATGAGTTACAAACTTTCGTGTCGACACAGATCGGAACCGAGAAACTAAGCTCCTTCTAGCTAGGCCTCCACCACTACAATCCTCCACCAAAGTCAAGCTCATATAAGAGAGACAATGAGGTTCTCAATCAATAAAGGAAGAGCTTGGGGGCTGAACAATGTGTTCATACATAAAGGACAAAGGGATGCAGATTCAATGCGAAGTGAATAATTTCTCCAGAGTAACTTTTCTCTCAAAGTTGAATTCTTTATCCTCTTTTCTATAGCTTGGATTTTCCCCATTTATATCCTTCAAGTGGAACTGAAGGGCTAAGTCGGAGAGTTTCCATTATATGGAAGGCCAAGGATCATTTATCTCATGACGTGACATGGAAACCTAACACCATTTTTAATTTTGGGCACAAATCATGATGTACGCGGGTTGTAGTGGTGCAACATGCATATATGCATGTTGTAATATAGGGAGGGTGTATATATGTGGAAAAATAATGTTTTTAGCTCTGGGATTTGCAAAAAAGGGACTTCAAGTCTGCATAGGGAAATGGAAAAAGGCCCTATGTGCAAGTTTTCCTAGGGTGAGGCAAATATTTCTATAAAAATTGGGCGTTATGTGAATCCTAACAGATTCAATAGCCATGAAGCATATAGAGAATGCATGGATAGAAAAATTCAAGGATGAAGTACAAATTCTATGACTCAACATAGAAATGGATGGCATGAACCCATATTCCCTCCTAAACACCAACTATTTTGTTTGTACTATAATAGTGATCAATAAAAATATCCCCCCATGTTTGTCCGTGAAAAATTAGCATCTTATGTTGGCTCTTATAGTCCCTAGTAGAAGAAAATTGAAGACTATGGATGTCTACCTACAACCATTGGTAGATGAATTGAAGGAATTATGGAAAGGGATACATGTATACGATGTATCAAGACCCATCGCAACAAAGAGAAGTTTTACATTGTATGGCATATGTGCTTACACCACACATGATTATCTAGGATTAGGAATTTTCTCTGGTAATTAACATGTTGTTGTCCCTTGACCAAGTTTTGGGAGATTCTTGGTCATGTTGACCTATTTTGGGACTTCGACAACTTGTCGAAGACGGAGTGCAAGACAAAGCATAGATCACAGGATATCGGCCCCTTTTTGGGTCCTTTTTGGGATTTGGGAATATGTAATGGGTATGGGATGTCGGCCCATGGGTTTACCCATGTTTAGGCCTATTTTGTATGTATAAATAGAAGGCTAGGCAATGCAAGAAAGAGATTTGTGCAAGTTGTCTAAGTGATAAGAGTTGGATCTGTGTGATCAAGAATTGTAAGGCTTCGTGCATACTGTGTGAGACTTGCAGAGCTAAGTGCAAGTCATTGTAAGAGACTGTGAAGGGATTTGTGATGTAACGCAAGGAAGGAGGATCTAGTGAACTACGCAGATCTCCTGTCCTATGCAGAGTAAGGGTTGGTGGCTCTTTGCATGTAGATGACTGATTGAAACTAATAAAGAAGAAGATTTGGTGGACGTATCCCCAAGGTGGGGGTGAACCACGCAAATACTGTGTTATTCTTCTTTCTGCGATGGTCTGATGTAGTTCTTTGTTATTTGCTAAGTGCTTGATATAGATAGATAGATAGATCTGTTTATGATTTATGCTTATGATGAATCTAGATCTTAGATCTGATATAGGTGAATGCGCTTAGTGCTTGAATCTACCAAATCTGATCCATTTATGTATGCTACGTGCTTAGATATGTTAGATCAGGGTGAATGTTACGATTCTTTGTTTTATCTACGAAGTAGACATTGGTTAAATAATAATGAACTGACAGTGCTAAGTGATCTATTAAGTATTATAATCACAGATCTGTGTCCCAACTAAGGTTGCAGACACCTGAGTCCTGCAACTACCCCTACCTCTACCTCGGGTGAGAATTCATCTACTTCGCAAGTGTTTTCGAAAGGGCCGATAGTTAGGGTTTTGTTGGTGCATTTTTGTAGTGTTGAACCCTGGGTCTGCCCCTGTGCCAACAAATGGTTCCATTGCTGGGACCTGAAACTGTGATTGCTAGGAACTAAGAAAGAATAAGCTTTTTGCAAAGATCCGACCTGAAATTGTGAAATCTATGTGTGTAGATCTGTTGCTCTAGTGCACAGTACTCTACTTAGTTTGACAAGCTCTGTGCTAAGGAAAATAAGTTCGATTTGAAGAAAAGAGGTAAGATCTGAAAGCTTTGTGCTCTGAGAAAGGAAAAAGTGAGACTTTTTTATTAAAATAGGTAATATCTGAAAGCTTTGTGCTCTGATAAAGGTAAGAATATTGAAAAGTTCTAGATCTAAAAGCTTTGTGCTCTGTAGAAGTAAGATAAGTAGAAATTTTTGTGTCAATAGTATGGATCTAGGTATGTTTGATAAGATTTATCCTAGCTTGAAAACTAGGGCACTGATAGAAGAAATAATATTTGATATGAGTAGATATGATAAGAATAGTGAAAGATATGCTATACCTATGCATAAAGAGAGTGTTTGGACTAACAAATGGATGTAGGATCCTAGAAAGAATTTTTTGCAGGTTAGCTACCATGATCCTAGTGCGCAGTACAGGAAATGTTAGGGATCATTTAAAAGAAAGAGAGGATTAACCCTCTGTTATAGTTGCAGAAAAACAGGACATATTGCTAAGGAATGCCCTGGTAGAAAACCTAGTTGCCTCTGTTGTAAAGCTATGGACCATGAAGTATTGGATTTTCCTAGAATGATTGTTAAGGTTGAAAGAATGAATATGAACCAAGAAAACCCTAAAGCAGATCCAGAATCTAAGATTATGATAGAATCCCATAAAGAATCAGAGAAAGCATTACTACAGATGAAAGAAACCCTAAATGACCGCCAACATGTCAGATTATCAGAGATCTTCAAAGAAAAGGAATGCCTTGAAGAAATAATAGGAGACTTTGATGTTGACTGTGTTCTAGATGAGGAAACACATGTGAATGTCATGACAGAGAGAACTTGGGAAGCTATAGGGAGGCATATTGTGATTCCTTCCTTAGGAGGAATATGACTATTCAAAGGAAAGCTGATAAACCTATGTGGAAATCTCACCCAGATACCTACGAATGCCAATGGAACTTTGATAGAGGAAGATTTTGAGATTATTAAATTTATTGAGAACAATGCCCCATTTACCATGCTACCAGGAAAACCTTGGATTGAAAGAGATCAGGCCAGAAGGAAAGAAGAAGAAGAAGCAAGAATTAAAAGAATTCATGACTAGATGGATCGCACACTTGATTGAAGAACATAAGAACAGATCAAAGTTATTTAATACCAGATACCCAGATTTTGAAGTTGCAAGAACACTAGAAGACCCACAGAAGATTGAAATACCTGTTCCAAATAAAGAAGAAGGATCACCCTCGAATCTTAGGAACGAATCTCAACAGCGCGAAGTACCTATGCCAAAAGAAGATAAGAATCAGAATGGAAACAGGCCTACCGAGACGAAGCTCACTGGGAAGAAGGCTAGAAGTCTAAGTAAGAAGAGAGATAAAATCAACAAGTTGCAGAAGTTTCCAGAGGGAACCTTGCAGAAGGTTCTAGAGGGAACCTCGTAGAAGGAAAATTTGCAAAATTGGAGCTTCATCGGGATATCAGAACAATGACACATGGCACTTTGCCACGACGAAGAAATATAGTCGTTGGGGATATTATAACCATTAAAACAACTCTTCGAATGGGTAGAAAGACATTTATGGACAGAAAAATCGCCATCCAACCGTTGGGACCGCGCCATAACGGATAGAACAAAGTTAATGAAGGCTTCATACCCGTTGTAAGTGACTCATTGCCGAGTTACCTATTTATCCCATCGCACCATGCACCGAGCACACTTTTGCCAATCATGAATTTGAGCTTGCAGATTTGTTTATTTTACACAGTGGTCATTGCGCTATTGCCCTCTATCCTCTTGCAGTGTCTAAGTTACCCTCCAAACCCGAGATTGTTAACCCTGAGTGTGTATGTCGGACGAGCTGAGCGTTGCCGAGAAAATTTCTGAAGAATTTTTGATCGACCTCATGACTTAGAGAGTCATGTTAATGTCTACAGGTGTACAAGAATCATTGATGAGAGGACTGCCAACCTCTCTGTCCACTACTCTTGGAGCTGGACCATCCCGACCATCTGATTAAAAGTGAACCAAGCATAGGGACGATCTAGGAAATTCCAAATTGATCCTGAGTATATTACCCGCCTATATTCCACCTCTTAGTGGCGCAGTAAATCGAGATAGTGTGTCCAGGTATTTTGAATACACCTTGGTTACGGTGTACCTCCCTAAGGGGATACACACAGTTCAAGCAAACCAAGATAAGATTGCAGTGTTGAACTTTAGCGACTTCAACCTTGGATATTGAAAATTCTAAAACATTCTCGCCCCGCATAAGTACCTGACTAGAACAAAGGGGAAGAATTTGAAGATAATCCCCCAGTCATGGACTATGAACCTCATGCAGTCCACCCTGCTGAACGTCATGAAGATTCCTCACTTCGGACGACACTAGGAGGTGAATGCATCTATCAAGATGTTGTTGTCTTGTTACCATGGCGGCTATTTGT
The DNA here is from genome assembly GCA_000966675.3 of Picea glauca. Classification (NCBI taxonomy): domain Eukaryota; kingdom Viridiplantae; phylum Streptophyta; class Pinopsida; order Pinales; family Pinaceae; genus Picea; species Picea glauca. Next base: position 15,760 of record JZKD02S1888840.1, read on the forward strand.
GGCTAAATCGTCATATAATAGTTGATTCGATGCTGATCAGTCAGATCATGAGCTTGAGCATGCAAGGAACCGACCCACAAGAGTTTTACCCAGTAAAAGCCATGGATCGCACTCTAGCACAGAAGATCAAGGACACTTATGGCAATGTCGAGAAGGGCATGCGAGGCTACAAGGTAGCTTCTATATAGAGTGGTGCACTGCGCCTTACCTTTCAGTTAATTACAGGGAATTCAATACGAAAGAGATGCCCCACCCAAGTCATCGGTTTTGTAGTCGACCTCGCAGGGAAGTGCACGGAAGGCCTTCAGATGAACTGGGTGAAGTACCTGGTGAACCAGTTGGAACTCGACTGCAGAGAAGCACAAGATCAAGGATACAAATTTCATTTCAGTTGGCTCTTGATCCTTATAGCTTTTATTTCCTAGGATATGCTGGAAGGTACGACCTTCCTGGACATTGAGCCTTTTGAACCACTGGCCATGAAGTTCAGTACATTGTGGTACTCAAGCGACATGAATAAAAAGTGGCAATCCAATGTTGTTTTTCACACCTACTACAATAAGTTGAAGATAACCATACAGTCCGAGACTTTCATGACTCTGAACACTCTACATCAGTTTGAAACTTTGATGAAGTTCAACGTAGATCGACATTTTATTTACATCATAGCCCGCATCAATAAACACAAGCAACAACTTCAGTCCTACTACAAGCTGACAGAGGAGGACTTGGAGGAGATCACAAAGGATTGGTCAACGAACCTCCTTATTCCAACAGACCCTATAAAGATATCTGACATCGAAAGACCATAAACAGTGCAGCATACACCCGGAACTAGAAGAACAAAGAAGACTGAAGAGGTCCAAGAATTAGATAGTGCATCCGTGAAGACTGCTTCCACATCACCAGAGTGAAGAGGTGGTGGTGAAGAGTTGAATGAAAAAGAAGTCGAATAGAAGCAAGGATATGAGGTTGATCCCCTAAATAAGAGGAAAGGTTCACCTCTAAAATCTTCCTCCCGGAAGAAAGCAAAGGCCACCATGACCAAGATGAAGATCGTCCTCAACTCCGATGACTTTAATTTCCTCATAGCAGCCCTGCAAGATGCTTCGCTAGAAATAGCATAGAAACAAGATGCAAAGAAAGAGGAGATGTATGATCGAATTGAGACTAAACTACAAGGGGTACAATAGGCCTTACAGTCTAGCCGCATAGTCTCCACTGCGCTTGGAGAACAAGAATTGGGAGATGATCCATCTCAACTCCACCGCCTAGCCGATACAGTCGAAGCTCGCCTTCGACAAGCATAGGAAGAAACATCGCAAGCCACCCAGGCTTTGACACAAGTACAAGGAGTACTCCTAGAGAAACACAGTGTTGCAGAACAGGAAAATATTTCTCTCCAAGCAAAGTTTGATGAAGACAAAGAACAACTACAACAAGAAAAGGAACAGTTTCTCGTGGAGCAACTCGAAGTAAAAGAGGCGGTCAACAGAGCACTTTGATCTATGACAGTCTTCTAAATCAAGATAGAAGACCGAGTGACACAGCAGGTGAACCATCTCGCAGAAGCCATCCAGCAGCTACAACAACACATAGCAGATATGGAGCTATGCACTGTACCTGAGACCCCACAAGATGTAAGATACCAAAGGAAAGAAACTGCCAGGAGTATAGTTGAAAGGCTAAAGGCTCTTACCTTGGAATGTAATCAAATCACAGATCATAGTGCCCATACCTATGAACAACTCACAAAGAACCCATAACTGAAGGCACTGGATTCACAACTCCAAGAGGCGAAGTATCAAGCCGAAAAGATACAAGCACAGCTGAATTCCCTGTCATCTGTGGAAAGAGTGAAGCGCTCCCAAGAGAAATTCACTGCACAACAACAAATCCATACTATCTAGAGAAGAGTTATGGAGGTAACTGAGAAACTCCAACCCATACAAGATAAGGCCTATCAATTGTTTACAGAGGTAGAAGGCCAATGAGCAGAGCCAGAACAGGTTGTCACTACAGCTGAACATCATCTAGTGGGACCTATAAATGATGTAGTCATCCAAGAGTTCGTTGAATAGGAGGTAGTATCACAACAACAATTCAAAGCAGCTCGAGCCAAGTGCGATGCGTTCGAAGGATAGCTAGTCAGACCAGAGTGACTCGGGACGAATCACATGTGAGTGTTGGAGGCCTGTTGGCCCTTGACCAAGTTTTGGGAGATTCTGTTAAGAACCAAATATCAATATAGCATAGAAAAACCTCATAAAAAGTACTCAACGCCTTGAAAAAGATATAATTTAAGATAATAAGCCTCTTCGAGGGGGAAACCTCCTTTTACCCCACTTAAATGTTCAATTACCAGATGATTCAAAATGAAAATGTCTCCTTGGTATATATAGGAGACTGGGAGGTATAATTACAACTAATGGCCTAAAGCCGACATAAATAAAATACCATTACTAATATAATATGCCCCAACTAAGGGGTAATGAGCCAATATTAGGGCTTAACAGATTCTTGGCCATGCTGACCTATTTTGGGACTTTGAAATCCTTTCAAAGAAGGAGTGCAAGATGAAGCAGAGATCGCGGGATCTTGTCCCCTTTTTGGGTCCTTTTTAGGATTTGGGAATATGTAATGGGTATGGGATGTTGGCCCATGGGTTTACCCATGTTTAGGCCTATTTTGTATGTATAAATAGAAGGCTAGGAAAGGTAAGAAGGAGATTTGTGCAAGATGGCTAAGTGCTAAGAGTTGGATTTGTGTGATCAAGAATTGTAAGGCTTCATGCATATTGTGTGAGACTTGCAGAGCTAAGTGCAAGTCATTGTAAGAGACTGTGAAGGGCTTTGTGCTATAACATAAGGAAGGGGGATCTAGTGAGCTGCACAGATATCCTATCCTATGCAGAGTAAGGGTTTTTGTGGCTCTGTGCATGTAGATGATTGATTGAAGCTAATAAAGAAGAAGAGTTGGTGGATGTAGGCCCAGGGTGGGGGTGAACCACGTAAATACTGTGTTATTCTGCTTTGTGCGATGTTCTGATGTGTTTATGTGTTATTTGCTAAGTGCTTGATATAGATAGATAAATAGATATGTTTATTCTTTGTTCTTATGATGAATCTGGATGTTAGATCTGATATAGGTGAATATTCTTAGTGCTTGAATATGCCAGATCTGATCCATTTATTTATGCTACGTGCTTAGATACGTTAGATCAGGGTGAATGTTGTAATGCTCTATTTTATCTATGAAGTAGAAATTGGTTAAATAATAAAGAATTGATGGTGCTAAGTGCTCTATTAAGTATTATAATCATAGATCTATGTCCCAACTAAGGTTGCAGACACCTGAGTCCTGCAACCACCCTTGCCTCTACCTTGGGTGAGACTTCATCTGCTTCGCAGGTGTTGACAAAAGGGATGATAGTTAGGGTTTTGTTGGTGCATTGTTGTAGCGTTTAACCCTGGCTCTGCCCCTATGCCAAAACATGTTTATTGATTTGTTTATATACGTAACAATATTTATTTTCATATTTTATTCGTTGTGATTTATATTCTATTCTTAAATGCTAATGTGTTATGTATACAATAATTTTGCAGGTCTTGTAACTAAAGGCTATCATGGATGTAAATGTTGTGGAATTTCTCTAAATGCTAGGTGGTTCAACTACCTATGAAAGTCAGTGTAAGATTTCTCTTGGGTATTTCTCCCAAAAGAACACCCTTATAGAAGAGAAAAATCCACTTTCAATGCTAAACCAGAGAGAACACAAATTCCTACGACAATGACACCAACAGAATGTCTTAGAGCATATGAGAGAGGGAAGGAGAAGGAGATTACAAAAATATCCGATTCAAATGGAAAGCCTATGTTTGATGATCCATAATTCTTCGACACCTATGTTGAGAAATTGACCATTGGGATGAAAAGGAAATCTATCTTTTATGAGCTCCTCTATTGGGAGCATATTAAGATTGACCACTTACTAGATCCCATGCATATATTTAAAAATGTTTCATATTCTTTGTATAGGCACATATCATCGAAATAAAGTGACACATTGGTTTTGAGGACAGATATTATTTCTTCAAAACTAAAAAGAAACATTGGCCAAGACAAGAAAGTAGAGGAGAGGTTGGTCCCTCTTGGTCTTTCAAAGAAGGTGGTGTCCCATGGATTTTGAAGAAATAATATCTTTCTCTAGCAAAGGAAGTTATATTGGGTGTGAAGGAGCCTTATTTATATGGGTCTTCCCTATGATGTTTCTTCACTGTGCGTCAAGACTATTTGTCAGGGTTCAAGTCACATGACCATTTGAACCTTCTAAAGGTATGACGTATGTCAAAAATATGATTTTATTATTTGTAATTTTTATTTTTATGCCATGGGATAAAACATAATTAATTGTTTTTGTGTTTACATTGTAGTGTCATTATCCTCTGCTCGTGCATGCCATATCTAAATTATTTTCATTTGTACGTTGGATCACATCAAAGAATATTCATATGGCTAGAATTCAATAGTGGCGTCAAGAGATAGATGAGATTGTTTGTATGTTTGAGAAGGAACTATTGTCAAGTTTCATGGACTTGAAGGTTCATATTCTAATTCACCTAGTAGATGAGGTTGAATTAGTCAGGGTGGTCTCCTGTCATTGGATGTTTTTTTAGAGAGGCACATGAAGAAATTGAAATGATTTTTTCGTCAAAGGGAAAACCCCGAGGGGTCTATGGAAGAGGGGTACATATCATATGAGTCTTTCTATTATGGCAGTGAGTGCATCAAGAAGATCAAAAATACACCAAGTGTAGTGATTTGGGATGAAGAAAGGGATGAAGACAAAAGAGGAGGGGAGATTCTCCAAACAAATGGAAAAAGGAGCTTGATAAATATTAAGTGACTTATCATTTGTCAAATTTTTACACAGTAACTATTCACACTGAACTTCATAATGTATTTTTTCATGATCTCATATGTGATATATGTTGGCTTGATTTCATGAATACATCAACGAATTCACAAATTGATTCCATCAATAAATTCATTATTTACAATTCAGAGGAAACATAGTCATGGGTCACATTGTACGAACAGAAGATGAGGAAATGGAAAAGTGACAGGAAAGAATTCAAATGGTTGAATGGTATAAGCATGCCTTATCTTGATCATTTAAAATAAAATATTCCAATGATATGCCCCAACAATTAGGTTTCTAACCAAGTCAGAGAGAAATATGGTGCATCCGGTCGTTACCCACGTGAAGAAGAGGATGCACTAAACATAGGGATTGGTTGCAACGACTAGGTAATAATTTTTTTGTGAACATAATTTTTAACTTCGTAATGCAAATTTGAATTGTAAGTACATCTATATTATTTTATACTTTAATGGGTGGGTTATTATACACATATTGAAACTGTGATTTGTTAATTTTTTTATAGGTGAATTTGTTCCCATCTATGTGGGCATATGGACATCATTTTCGCACAGAGGATGTCGATCATGGACACATGACCCAAGAACGTGGAGTGGAAGTCGAGTTCGACCAATCTATCTGTGCTAGCCACCATGATCAAAACACCATACAGGGTAAGTTAGGTTACATTGGAAAGATACAAGAGATCATTCGAGTGGACTTCTCTTCTTTCAAATGTGTTATTTTTAGGTGCAAGTGGTCGGACACCTTTGATCAGAATAATGTAAAGGAATATCGTGATAGTGGGATGATATGTATCAACTCTAAAAAGATGTGGGATGAAGATAAGGAGCCTTATGTTTTCCCAAACACTGTAACCAAGTGTTTTTTTACCTAGATGTGTTGGATAGGGATTGGTGGTTTGTATTAAGACACGACCCTAGATCAAAACATATTTTTTAGAACAACAATGTTAGCATGCCAAGTGAGGACGATAATGAGGGTGATGACAACATAGAGTGATATGTACATGTTTTATTTCATCTTTAGTATTGTTGTTGTATCTTTTTGTTATATTCTTTATTTCGTTAATTATATTGTTTTTTATTCATATTCCGAGATAGGAAATGTTAAGTTAATTATAACAAATATTTGAACAATTTAGTTGGTTAACACTCAGTTTGATGCGTGATGTGTTTGTCTTTCAAATTATTTGTGATTGCATGGACCTTTTTTTATTTGAAAATATTTGTATGTCGTTGCATACATTTAAAAATGTTTCATCTTCTTTAAGTATTTCCAATTGTGAAATCTTGAAAAATGTTAAATGTCCAGTTGAACTTTTAATGGGATATGAAATTCTACTTTTTATGTTGTTATAATTAGATGTAATGATATGGTTGGTATGCATGTTTAATAGTAAAACATTTTTGAGGATATGTTAACATGATGATTAAACATTTTTGAGGATATGTTAACATGATGATTCAAAAATTGAGTTTATGTTCATTTATTTTGTAGATTTAAAAGTAAGATTAACCAAAAATGTGGTTTATGATTAAAAAATTAAATTTATAACATGATTTTGTGATAATTTGGTTTTTAACTAAAGTAGTGTTGCTAGTTTACATACTTTTATCATTTCTTTTGAAATATTTATAAAATTATGTCCCCAATGTTGAGTAAAACCACAATTAATGAAGTAATATTTTAAAATTTGATAGCAATCAACTTACGAAATAATGAGAAAAATAACAATAGGAATATTTGTATCCATAAAATTTTAAAGCCAATAGAATGATTATCATTGGAGAACATAAATTTTTTATAATAACAATTTTTAGTGTAGAAGAGTCTATTCAAAAAGAGTAATTAGTACAATGTAAAATAGTATTTATTCATATGTAATTTGCATTTTGAAAAATAAAAAAGTTAGAATTAATATGTATGATGAACTATCTATGCAATTATAGTTTCAATTTTATAATTATAGTTTCAACCATAATGAACTTTGTAATTTATAAAACTAAGCATGATGATGATAATCATCTTATAACAAACATAAACAACATCTAAAATATACATTTATATTCTCTAGCTAACATCATCTAATTATATATACCTCTAGCACATATAAACATCATTAATTATCTATCACAAAAATATCTAATAATTTAACAGGGCTACTGAACGAATGGGTCATACTGGAAGAAGAGTTTTTCCTATCATAGGGAACCCTCCTCGTTGCTAGTATCTTGGCGGCTTCGACTATATTACGCGTAAGATGCATCAAATCATGCGGCATATCCCTCCAAAGCTCCAAGAGCGTAGGATCTGCCCTGATGTCTCACATTAGGGCAGGGAAGACTCCCACCTCAGTCAAAAGTGCAGAGAGTCGGTCGCCCAACTCCAACCTGAATCTGGTATTGGGACTACAACGCATGTCGTTGGGTATCTGCACCCAAATACCCCGTGCCGTCGTGGCCTTAGGAATCATCGCATCATTGTCATATGATGGGGGAGGAGGTACGTCCCCAATGAAAGTGTCAATATATGCAATATATATAGTATAGAACAATAATTACACAGTTAATTCATTAAATAATTTAATAAAACAAGTTAAAGAACGTGTTAGAATCAATTTTATTCTAATTAAGTAACACAATAAAATGAAACTATATTAATTTAAATAAAAAAACTAATATTACCTCTATCATATGGTGCCTCATCTACTATGAAGAGGATGTTCAAACATCCTTGCCAATCCAAACCCGCGTAAGGACACGACACCATGATAAACATGTGATTTGTCACACCGCCTAGTAGCCCTGGTGCATTTGGTGCAATCCTAGCCAGAAAATATGCTAGGACCCTTTTGGTCATCATATCCCCCCACATGCGCATCCACACATGTCTCCTCGACCTAGGAGGATGAAGGAAAAAAGTCGGCCTTGTCTCTGGAAACCTCTCAAAAAATAATCAAAACAACTCTTATGCAAATGGGACATGATGTAACTGTGTGAACCAGAGCATTCATGTTTACCCTATACAAAAATGTCGAAAAAAAATGGCAGACCATCTGATACACTGTGGTCATTGTACCAACAAATCAACATAATACAAAAGAGGGTAGCTAATTCATTGCCCATCACTGGTAAAATGGGCTATGGTAGTCACTAAGAGTGAGAGGCACCTAACCTCCTCTACACTGAAAGAGGTGATTTTCAACTATCCACTAGACACCTGAAAATCAGCTGGGGATAGTACCTCAAACCTAATATATGGCTGAGATTACATGAGATGAATCTCACCAGAAACACATACTGGGCCATCTGGGAATTGGGGAAAATCCTCCCCTCTCCTGGATATCCCATTTATAAAGTAAATATCCTCAATGGGATGGTACCACTGATCCGAACCCACATGAAAAGCTTGTCGATGGAAATCCCATCGACGGATGAGATGCACCAACAAACTAGAGTGCCCCTTAAGGGATGTAGCCTCCTCATATTAATTAAGGAGGCCTACATCCCTCAAGAGAGCATGAGTCACTGGAGTAATAGGGTGAGGGTACAAATCCCTCTCCCTCGCATCCCATTCCCATACAACATTGTATAGGTACGCCCTCTACTCCTGTTGTTTTTGTTGTTATTCTCTCCGCTCATGTATCTTCATGATTAACATATGAAATACATCATCCTCACTCATACATAAAACATTAAAAAAAATCTATTGAATGGTAAATTTATCTATAAATATAGAAAAATAACTTCCTTCAAAAAATAAAATAATTGCATTAACAATGCGCCAAAAAAATAGTCATGCACCGTCTGTAGTGCGTCCATATATATTTTGAGCGCCTTGACCGGTGTGTTAGTGTAAACTAATGCACCAAACAAAAATGTTCTACTATGTTATGCGGTGTGTTGAAAAATGGTACTGCACCGAGGCGTTGCACTACAAAAAATATGCCCCATTGCGTTACGTTTATCATACGCATCGCTTAAACAAAAAAACAAATTAAAATTTTAAAGAAGGTAAACAATTATTTAAAATTAGAAAAAATGCCATGTGTATACGTTCCCTACACGCAATGGTGCATGTAACTAACATAGTTGCACCATCACATAAACTTTAACAAATTTTTGAGTATGGAACTTTATAACGGTGTGTTTTGGTTGTTACTATCACACCACACACAGTGCCACCAAACATTTACTGGGTCCACCACAGCACAATGTTACATTTCTCAACGGTGCGTATGGTAAACATGAAGGCTCTAGTGTGCACATTTACCAATGCACTACGTAAAATATATTTGATAAGGGCAGTGTGCTATGTACTTTAATGCCCTCATGCATTATTTATACTTTCATGTACTGCCCCACCAGTTAAATGATTTTCTTTGGTGCATCGTTAAATAGATGCACTAGTGTGTTTATGTTTACCAATGCACCGCCAAGAAATGTAACAAGGTACGTGGTGCACCCTGAAAATTTACAGGTCGTATTGTACATGGTGCGAGTCGAGAGCCTAGAACGCACCGCGTAGTTTTTTTTTTTTTAACACTTAAAATTTCACTCAATTTTAAATTTTAAACCAGTGAAAACTTAAGTTATGAAGAAATAAGGAGATTACATCGACATTTTGTCATCGGGGAGGCATGGTTGTGACACACTAAAAAAAACTAAATTTTCCCACTATTTGGAAAAATTCAAAATTCACACACCCAACAATAGATGAAAGGAACACAACCAAGGAAAGAACCAATGGAAGGCACTTCAGAAAGGAAAAGGTTACAATGATGATTTTGAGCTCTATAGCACTGAGAATGGTAAAAATAATTTTTACCATTGGTGATTTTTTTAATAAAACCTATTCCGGTGCACCCGATTCACAACTGCACCGGGCCATACATGTTTAATGAGCGCACCGGTTATATATTTTAAAAAATAAATCCCATAACACAGGGAACGTGTGTTTGTGTGCGCACCAGTGCGTATACGACTCCATAACGCACCACCTTTTATTTTTTTGAAAAACTACAATAGTGCGGAAATTGTTTTTAAGCATGACACGATGCAGTATAATAATAGATGCCCAGTGAGCTTGGGTTTATAGAGCGCACCGCCTAAATTTGGAAATTAACCCTAACACGGTGCTCCATATTGGAGCATCGGTGCACATGATACAATAGAGGGCACCCATATATTGTTTTGACACAATCCTACATTGTTGCGTAAATGTTTTTTATTTAACCATATGACAGTGCACTCTACTAATAACGCACCGATGCTTCTAGTGTTATGTTGTGCACCATGTATTTTTAAGAGAATGATATTACAGTGCGTCATTATTTACTAGTGCGTCCTTATTTCCGTAGCGCACCGGATAATATTGTTCTTTATTTGAAATATCCCTACTACAGTGCGCTAGTTTTGAGGGCACCGATGTGCCTGTTGTCGAAAACGCACCGGTGTGTTATGTACTTATAAAAGCACCGGTGTAAAAACTTCCGCTAAAACCTCTGACCGCTCACCTCCGCTAGTATCATCAACTATAAATGGATTTTTGGGATATTTTTATAGCCACATTAAATGAGAAAGAAGCTATGGAAAATGAGTTTCTAGACTAAGGGGATGTTGCTTAGAGAATTATAGGGAAAGGAGGCTTTCTATATCCTGGCATCATAACTTTGCACCAAGGGACTTGTGTTTTATATTTATCCCTCTATGGTTGTTTTATATCTTCCCAAAGATGTTTGGGGAGTTGGATTACATTATGTACAGGCAAGGTTCACTAGGAAACGAGTCCAACCAAAAAACCCACCCGAAAACATAGAATTATTTTATTTTTTACCAAAAATGAGGGCATCTGTGGGTTGCATTGAGAAAAGGCGTTGATTTCCACGTGTTGCACTAGGGAAACATGTGGATATTCTCTTAAAGCATGTTTTTTAGATGATTTTGGAGGTGACTTTTAGGGAAAAGTTTAGCAAACATTTGGAAAGTACGATACGATCTATTTGAATGGAAATTTCACTTCATTATAATGAAGAGTATGTGGATCATAAACATGTTTGGTTGGAACACTCTTCAATGAATGGTAGTGATAAATAAACATGTATGAAAGATTTCAAATCTTAAAGCGTGTAGTCTAAACATTCGAATTTTTGGCATTTTTACGGGCATATTTTCTTATCAAATTTTCCCGAAATCTGGCCAAAAATTGTTGGAACTCCAGATTTGAGTAATTAATTATGTATAATTTGAGTGCCCCAAAGGTTTTTCAGGGTCTTGGATTCATTTTTGCATTAAAAAATTCAATTTACACAACAGAAAATGACAATTTCACCAAGATCTATTTCGCAGAATTCTGGTGAAAATTTTCAAAAGGTCTAATGTTTAGACAATTCCATCTTAAAGTAGACCCCAAACTTCTCAACACGTTTTAGAAGTTCCAATAATAACTAGAACAAAAGCATTGAAATATGAAAGAACAATAGGACACCTCAAAAGCAGAATGATCGATTAGGTAGACTTCACATAATTAGTGTCTAAAGGCACGTCAATAAGTATTATGATTTTGTTAAGGGAAATCTTTACGAATTCCAAATAATGATGGTTAGATTGATTGGAAGTTTGCATAAAGTTGGAACGGTTTGGGTATCTCAAATTTTGGATGATCTGCAATATTGCAAAGAAATCCATAGAAAACATTCACATAGAAATACAAAACCAACACGTGAAGTGAGCAAGAAAATGAATCATTCATTTTATTTAGTAGAATATGCATCCTTTATATAGAATAATTTAAACATACAATGGTTATGATCAAAAGTGGACCAATTCTAACTAACCAACAACTAGAAAAGGTCCCAAACCCTAACAACTATCTTAGTTGACTAGCTCCTGGTCCTCAAGACTTGTTCCCAACCTCCCAAGC
>JZKD02S1888840.1:36455-52439 GCA_000966675.3 Picea glauca
GATAGATAGATAGATAGATAGATAGATAGATAGATATAAGTTGAGCCTCTCTAGTTCTTATCTAATTTCCCTCAAAGAGAAGAGTACCTTCAACTCTATAAATTAATGGTTGCATAAGCTTCACAAATACCGACATCAATTAGAGTACAATGAGATATCTCAATGAGGCAGACTCTGGTATTTTGCAGGTTTAATGGAGCCTGGGTTTTTCTAGGTCCAACCTCCATTAAGTTTTATAGGGGATAGTAGTCTTAATGAAGGTTAAATGGTGTTTTTGATGGTTTGTGGACTGCAAGTTTATTTGGAGGTTTAGTGGAGGTTCAAAGACATTTTCTCGGTGGTTTTTTTTTTGCGCTCGTTTCTCTATTTGGCGGACAATAGACCTCATAAATTTGGCTATCACACCATCTTTTCATTTCCTTCCACTAGTGGGTTAGCTTAGTCATGGGTTTATCGCTGGCCCTAGAGTCTTCTCCTAATATTTTAACTGTAACATTCAACTGTATATCCGGAAGAATGGATAAGATTTTATAGGGGCCTTTTTATTACTTCTGTATCATTCCCCTCCATTGATTAACTAAGCATTAATTCTAGATATTTGTCACTTTTTCCATGATTCGACTTCTCTCCTAAGGTGGCAGGAAAATAGAGGTTGGTGGAAGGTTCTGAATGGACTGTGAGGTCAGCGCACTCATGGGTGTAGCTGACAAGGATATTTGGGAGAGGGAGGGTATGTACTCGTCGGTGGACGAGTTGTGAAGGAGTAAATATAGTGGGTGCCTTAATAAAGATCACATTAATTCGCCACTGGTGAACACTTCAAAATTCCCATTACCACAAAAATTTGGGCCGAAGCTATCTCCACGAAAATGTTGTGCAATAGATTAATTACATAGTCAGATTTCAGAAGGTCTGGGTAGTAAGGAACCCGCTGGTTTGGACTTTGAGTGTAGAGGTCAGGGTATAGGACCTCATGAAGATGGGTTTATGTATGTTGTGAAAAAATGACTTTGGCTAGCGTACAGACATAGACTACACAGGGGGGTCGCTTACAGTTTAAGGGTGGTTTTCCAAAGTGCGGTGCTTGAGTGTGGAAGCCTAAAAAGACTAAGCGTTGGCTGGTAATGGGAGTGGATGTGGGACTAGAGGATTCCTGTAATCTCTCTATCTGTGCACTGGTGGGGAGATTCACATACAAGTCACAGTGAAAAATGTCACTCATTGAATGGATGAAGAGATATTGGGAACCACTTATAGGGTATTCTCTTGAGATATTGAACCCACCAAGAGGGTGGTTTGGTTTTGTGTTTAAAAATCCCGAGGACAATGCATTTATCTTGGGAATATTATGGGACTATGAGGGAGGAAGATTAATGCTGGAGAGGTGGCACATACGCTTCGACCCAACAACTAAATACTTCATCTTCCACCATATTTGGGTACTACTTCCAATTCTTCCTCTCCAAATGTGGAATGCCAAAGCGCTGGAGGCGATTGGTAATGTGCTGGGTCGTTTCATCAAGGTTGATGAAGTTGCCTTACACTCACAGGATAAAAGAATGGAAAAGGTTCTGGTTGAGGTGGATATCCACGCGGGATTGTTGGAGTCTATCGAAATAGATTGGCGGGGCCACATTATAGTCCAGATATTGGACTACCTGGGAATACCCTTTCGGTGTACTCTCTACAAGTAGAATGGTCACTTGCTTAAGGACTGCCAACCAACTTTTGGGGTATCAGACTCGAAGGATTCTATGGAGGATATGTCTAAGGACCTCTATATGAATGATGTAAACTCACAGGAGATGGGGGAGTTTGTTGCAGTGAGAGATGAGGAAAGTCTCAGAAATCCAAATGCCACCTTTGCTGGTAAGATTAAATTACACTGCCTTTCTCTATATTTTTCTTTAACTTCTTGGGAACGAGACCATTTGGACAGTACCTTCTTTCCAAATTTGATTTCCTTGCTAGTAATTGACTCGAGGGCATCTTCTGAGATTGAACCACTGGGAACAGACCATTTAGTGATTAGCATTAACCCTACCCTCGTGCCTGATTCTACTATTGAGACTTTGACAGTCGAAATTTCCCCCATAACAACTGTGGAAGATCCCAAAATGGTCCCTAGGATTAGTGGAACTGATGTTAGTGAACTCTCACTGGATAGTATGATTAATTCATTGGTTCCATCTCTTAGGGAGGCTTCTAGTCCTATACCCATTCCGACCTTTCTGGGAAAGGAAGTAATTAACTGAGTTGAGAATAGTGAAGCTTTAGCAGCTTCTCCTAGTATAGGGGATGTTTCTAGGAAGGACTTAGCATGGTTGTTGGGCTTGGGGATTGAGGTCTCTCATATTAAAACTAGGAGTGTCTGTAAGAAGATGGGGACAAATCTTTCTTTTTCTGCTCAACATTTGGAAACAAGCCTTGAGCAGGGGGTGCTAAGAGGCATTAAATCCATTGGAAGGGACAAGTAATGATCCTCCTCTATCTGAATATAATAGGGGTAGGAGGACCCCTTAAAGAAACCTCCATGTGAATACTACTATCAAAAACGTCTCCTAACATTATCTTTCTTCAAGATACTCTGGTAGTCGAGGAAAAGGCTAGACACTTCATGAACTCTTTCTGACCTGAGTGGATGATCTGTATTGTTAATTATTTATGGAACTCTGGTGGACTTCTAGTGTCATGGGACCCAAAATTTTTTGACTTAATGCCTTTCCTAAGATGTGGTGTTATTTTATTGTTAGGTTATTGTTTATCAGATAAGAGAAGGATCACCTTTTAAAATGTTTACAGCCTATGCACAGAGCGCAAGCAATTATGGGAAAGGTTGGATGGTAGGGACATGTTGGCTATGTGTGATTTAATCATAGCAGGGGATTTGAATTTCACTACCATAACAAAAGAGGTTTGGGGTGTGACAACTTTATTAGATCCATTGGCGGGTTTTTTCAAAGAACTTAAAAAAAAATAGATTATTGATATACCCCCTGCGGAGGTGATACCAACGTGGAAAAATGGCAGATGTGGAGAGGAATACATATTAAAGCGACTAGACAAATATTTTGTCTCAGAGGATCTTCTTCTATCTTCTGTAAGAAATAGGACATGGGTGGAATATCCATATATATCAGACCACGCTCCAGTATTTCTAGAATTGGGTCCCGACTTCTTGATTGTTGCTCATCCTTTGAAACTTAACCCAGCCTGGTTACAAGAAGATACATTTTCATCTATGGTACAAGAGGTGTGAAATTCTCAATAGGCCCAAATGGAAGAGGGAGCTCAGAGGAGACTAGTAGGGAAGCTGAAACTACTCAAGACCCAAGTAAAGGCATGGTCAAAAGAAATAAGAATACAGGAACAACTAGAAATGGAAAATATTGAAGAGGAACTAGCTACAATATACAAGATGAAGTCACATGGTGTGAATAGTTATGTTATTGATCACCGTTTGAAATTTCTAGAGGCTGAATGCAATAAACTTTTACTAGCTGAAGAGGATTGGTGGCGTCAAAAAAGCAGGGCTATTTGGATTCAAAGTGGCGATAAAAATACTAAATTTTTCCATCTCTTTGCTAGTCATAGAGGAAATAAATAACATATATGGGAGATAAAGGATGAATCTGGCCTGGTTCACACAAGATAGGAGGCCTTAAAGGAAGAAGCGAAGAGATTCTTCAACTCCTTTTATCAGGACACTGGGAAAAATACCATTAAAGAGAAGATAGCTACAGTAAGAATCTTTCTAAGAATTGTTACAAAGGAAGAATTTGTTACACTTGAGATTGCATGCACTAGTGAGGAAGTCCTAGACGTACTAAAGGAATTCTCAAAGCACAAAAGTCTGATGCTAGACGGGTGGACTATTGAGTTCTTTTTATACTTTTATGAGTTGGTTGGGAAGGACTTGTTGGATGTTGTGGAGGAAGCAAGGCATAGTGGTGAAGTCACCAGGTTGATAAACTCGACCTTTTTAGCACTTATTCCTAATATCAATTGTCCTACTTCCTTTGGATATTTCCACCCAATTGCTTTGTGTAATCTGTGTTACAAAATCATTGCAAAAATTATACCCAGAAGGATCAGACCAATACTTTCTCATTCTTTGTCTAAGGAACAATTGGGATTTCTAAAAGGGAGAGATTTTAGATGTAATAGGAACAACCCAGGAGTGTCTGCATAGTATTAAGGCAAAGAAGCTACAAACCATCATTCTAAATCTAGATTTCAAGAAGGCCTACGATTGTATAAATTGAGATTTTCTCCGTTTAACACTTCTCTAATGTGGTTTTGGTATTCCTACGACTAATTGGATCATGGGTTGTGTTACCTCAACAGCCTTTTCCATTCTTATCAATGGAGATTCGATTGTGTTCTTCCAGATTGGAAGAGGATTAAGACATGGTTTCCCACTGTCGCTGCTCCTATTCATTCTTGTGATGGAAGGTCTCAAACTTTCCCTAAAAAAAGGCCAAGCTAACGAAAAATTGGCAGGGACAAATGTTTCAAGATTAATAAGGATTTTGCATCTTCTATTCGTGGATGATATACTCATTATGTGAAAAGCATCATTAGAAGAATGGCAGGAGATTAATAGAATCCTAGATTTTTTTTGTGGAGCGATAGGGCTATTGATTAATGTTCAAAAATACACTTTTCTCCATTTTGGAGTGCAGAAGGACACTCTTGATAGGCTAAAATAATTTTTCCATTACAATTTTAATGCACTTTCGGAAGGGTTCAGGTATCTAGGTTACTTCCTAAAACTTGACAATTACAAGGTGGAGGATTGGCATTGGCTCATTTCAAAATTTGAGAAGAGATTAAATCACTGGTGCAATTGTTGTCTTTCTATTGGAGGTCACTATGTGTTAATTAAGGAATTTCTAGAGATCCATCCAGTCTATTGGATGGCTATGGAACATATTCTGTCTTTAGTACTTAATCGGATCCGTCAATTGGTTCTCTTTCTTATGGTCAGGGGGAAAACATAAACAAAGATATCATTTGTGCATATGGGATACCTTAGCAAGGCCAAAAACGTTCGATGGATGGGGTTTGAGAAACATCTACATCTTTTATAGGGCCTTGATGACTAATACGTTGTGGAGGGTTCTCATGAAAAATAGCATATGACATCGTGTCATAAAACACAAGTATCTTCCACATGGGATAGTAACAAGGTGGATGAGATCGGCTATGAATTTAGCGATGTAGGGATCCCAAACATGGAGAAATATCCTTAAATCATTGCATATTATATTACATTGGCTATCCTAGAGTCCAAGATCAAGAAAATCCATCATTATCGGAAAATATTTGATCCTAGGCATGGGAAAAGACTCGATCTTGTCTGAAGATCTGGTAACAATACTTAATCAAAAAATTGTTTATTACTTGTATGAGGCTAGACGTGATCTATGCCTTGGCACGATGTGCTCTATTTGGCTAGACAGTGAAGAGTTGAGCTTGGTGGGAGATTTAGCGATAGAAAGGGAGATTTTTAGAAGAGCCTTAATTGATTCTAGAGTTCAACTGCTAGACAGAACATATGTTTTAAAATGGACAAGTGGTGACTATTTTGGCCAGCTTACAGTTAAAAATGTTTACGATGCCTTATAGACAAAACAGTGGATTAAAACAATTGGAGGATGGAGGAAGAAATTGTGGTTATGGGACTGTCCACAAAAAATTAAACTCTTTGTTTGGTTGGTTGCAAAAAATAAAATTCTCACTTGGGAAAATTTACAACACATAGTACATATAGGGCCAAGTCTATGCCATGTATGCAAAAGCAATTGGGAGTCTATAAATCATCTGCTTGTAAATTTCCCTTTTACTATTTATGTCTGGGATATAATTAAAGCAACAATATCTCTCACAACTGGGTGGAATGGTGCAATAGATGCAGAGTGTTTTAAAAAATGGAATGATAAGAATCTATCATATCCTTCTTTTCCATCCTTTATTTGTTGGAACACCTGGTTAGAAATAAACTACTCAATCTTTGAGACAGGAAATCCTTCCATTCAGAAGGTGGTCCACAAATCTTTAGGTGCAGTGGGAAAATCCAAGAAAAAGGTAAAAGAACAAATCCCGAGAGCTCTTGTCGATGTAACACCTGGTCAAAGTATTATTGGGTGGTTTGATGGGGCTGCGCAACAAAATGGTGAACAAAGTGGGGCAGGAGGGATGTTAAATATCAGTGATCAATCAACATATAAATGGAAATTAAATTGTGGACATGGAACAAACACTAGAGCATAGCTTATGGGGGTATGGTCATTACTAACCTTGGCATATCGGATTTAATTCTTCTATATTATTATCCATGGAGAATCCAAAATAGTCATAGATTGGCTGAAGGGAAAAGGTACTTTACAGGTTTTCACCTTAGACTGCTGGAAGGAAAGGATAGTTGATCTTATCAAGCTCTTCAAGACTATTTCCTTTTCCCATGTTTATAGAGAAGATAATCAAGAGGCAGACAGTTTATCCAAACATGATCTCCAAAACCAATCGGGGATCATTGCTTACTATCTATGTGAAGAGGGCCACGAGGGCCCAACTATGTTTTTAAACTTATATTATAAGTCTTTGGGGATGCCACAATGAGCATATTATGTGATTATTTTGGGGTGTCTTTTGTGTAGTTGTATGTTCGGGTAATATGGTGCTATCTACAAGACTATGTAATTTTGGTTCTCTTAGAGTTAGTTGGAGCTTCTACAGGGGATATAGAACCGACAAAATAGTTTTGTGATGAAACAGTCCAAGGTTTCCGAAGGAAATTTTGATGCAAAAGTCTGATATGTGAGTAGTTTATATTTCAATATAAATATAAAGTGATTTGTTTTGTGGAAAAAAACATTGACATCAATTTTTAAATAATTTCCCCACATTTCTTCATTTCAGAACCTTCTTTCATATTTATATACAAATATTATACCTATATTTATAAGGATCTTGTTTTTATATTTATATACAAAGATTACAAGGAAGTATTTGAACGGAAATTAAGTGTTCGATGGGGTGGAATTTTTATTTTTTTTTCAACAGAAAAATTTCTTAATTATATTAATATATAATTTTTTCTCAAGTCAAGATTTACATTCCCAAAAAATTATCCACTATCAAATATATCTTTCGCCTATAGTGGTATTTCAGCCAACAAAAAGGTGAAACATCAAGGATATAACTAAAGTTATAGGCACTGTTATATACCATAAGTAGCAAAAAGAGTAAAGTCTATAGCACTAGCAGTCACATATACTATAACAAAAATCAATAGCATAAGATATCATCCTTCTCTCGAGTTGGATTGTCCACAAATGGGTTGCTGCAAATCCTAGTATAGATTTAGTATGTGTGGAGGGTCGTCATGTCTGTCAACCCAGTGGTTGTAGGTGATTATGCCAACATTTTTCTGAAGTGCATCCTTTGATAGGTGATATGCTTCCTTGTTGTATTCATGATAAATATGATTCAAACTGAGCTTCCTGAAAGTGGATTGTAGCAGTCTGATTCTATCCTTCTAGTCCATAAGAGAGATGGCTTGCATCTTACCCTTGTTGTTCAACCATTCTATAATAATTCTAGAATCCCCAAGAATTTGAAGGACTTCAATGTTTAATCTAGATGTAAGGTGAAGTGTGGCCCAAGTGCTCTAATTCTACCCTAGTGTTGGTACCTGGGCCATAGTTGAAGGTCCATCTATATTGTGAATTCTTCAAGGCTCTGATCAAGCCCCCTGCTCCACTTTGTGTTCCATTGGAATGTGTTGCTCCATCAAACCACCTAGTAGGTGTACCCTTTGTAATAAGTGTCATGTTTTTTGTCTGATTTACCTCTTTACTTGGGTGTATGTCTTTCCGTTTTTTGAGCATACCAAGTGTTTTATAGGAAAAAATACTTTTGGATGGGGTCCCATTTTCAAAGACTTTTTTGTTCCTTTCCAGCCATACGAACTAGCAGACCAGAGAAGGGGGATTTTTTAAGTTGCGTTCCCTTATTGACCAATAATCATAGCAAGTAGTTATTGTAGTCCCTTCCCAAACAATGTTTATATTTTGATCAAATGTGATTTTGTCCCATACTTGGTGAGTGAAGGGGAACTTAATAAAAAGACGCATCACTGTCTCTTCATCATTGTAGCACAATTGACATATGTTGGGTCCAACCCAACCTTTCTTTTGAAGATTATCCCAAGTGTGTATTTTGTTTTCTATAGTTAAGCAGATGAACAACTTAATCTTTTGTGCTATGTTCTAGGACCATAATTGTTTCCTCCATCCACCAATATTATTTTTCCAGAGTGAATTTGTAATGGCTATGTAGATATTTTTTACAGTTAAGAGGCTCGATCTATCACCCCCTTACCACATAAGTTGATCATCAATATCTTGTATCTATATTTCCAAGCGTGAAAGTTCCATGCAGTAATTATCCCACTCCACTACGAGCTCAGCTGATATATCAAGCTTGTTACTATTTTTCCAGTCATCTGATAGGATCCCATATCTAGTGCTTCCTCTTGCTTGAAAGAGGTACCTGATGTTTTTTGTATTTATATGAGTAATAAGTAGTGGGGATAAGTAGGAGGCCTTATCTAGTCCTATAATACAATCCCTGCCAAGAATAATTGAGTGGCCTGAGATTGGCTCCCAACAGAGTCAACGGGTTATCCAATTTATCGACTTTACCAAGTTTATCCATATCTGAGAGGCCGCTCTTGTAGAGTTTGTCATAGTCATAAGCCAAGTGGCCACCAAAACATGGGGCATATATTTATCTTTAATAACAGAGTGTCATATGGCAAATTTTGTCAACACATGCCAAAGAGAGTTGGAATCCAATGCTTTGTTAAATTGGAAGATGTTTTTGATCCCACATCCACCAATGTTTTTTGGTTTGGACAAGGATTCCCAGTTGCAGAGATGTTGACGAGAATAGTCAATACTACCCGACCAAAGAAAATTGTGATTTATTTTCCTTAGATTGCCTATAACCTTGGTTGGTATGGCTACAAGGGCCAGCCAATAAACCAATGGTCCTTCTAAGACAACTTTGATAAGATTGAACCAACCTCCTAAGGAGATCCATCTATTTCACCAGTGTCCAATTGTTTTCTCCACCTTTGCTACAAGCCAGTTCCAGTATGTGGCCTTATAGGAGTCAGCTTTAATAAAATATCAAAGGTACTTGAAACCTTCAGAGAGGTGTACAAAGCTATAAGGAAAGAGGACTTTCAGTCATTCCAAAGACTTATCTTGCAAACTAGCATAGTGGAAATTCGACTTTGTCCAATTAATCAACAAACACATGGCACTGCAAAAAGTCTTTAATATTTCTTTTATTTCCCTCCCTTCCTATAGAGTGTCATTGGTCATGATAAGAACATCATCTATGAATAGGAGATGTAAAATATTGACGATCCTAGACACTTTAATCCCTATGATCTTCTCTTCTTCTTGACCTTTTTTGAGTAGCAGACTTAATCCTTCCATAACCAAGATGAAAAATAGTGGTGAGAGAGGGCAGCCCTGTCTCAGTCCTCTACCACTATGAAAGAATGATGATGTTTCACCATTAACCAGTACAACGAAATTTTCACTTGTCACGCAACTCATGATCCACTTAATTGAAGATTGATTGAATCCTGATTATGTCAGTATTAATTTGAGGAAGTCCCAGTCAATACAATGAAATTCCTTTTTAAGATCCAATTTTAGGATAAGTGTCTTTGTATTTTTTTCTTTTATACTGTGCAAGCACTTATGGGAAGTGCCAATGGCGTCTAAATTCTGGCGACCCTTTAAGAACTCGAACTATTCACCTGACAGTGTCCTCAAGAGAATAGGTTTTATCCTATTAGCAATGATTTTAGAGATTAATTTGTAGCATAGATTGCAAAGTGCTATCGGTCTGTAGTCACCAAATGTGGTAGGATTATTTTATTTAGGAATAAGTGTCAAGAAGTTTGAATTCAACACACCAATCACCTTTCCTCTGAGTCGGGAGTATTCCACTATCTCCAGGATTTCGGCCCCTACTAAATAAAAAAAATGTAGATATAATTCTACAGTCCAGTCGTCGGGGCCTAGGATTTTATCCTTGGAAAAATATTTTAAAGCATCCAAAACCTCATGTAGCGTGCAAGGGATATCCAAACGATTGGAATCATATGTTGTGACTGATTGAGGGAAGAGTCTGGAAACAGAGACTGGATCATGTAAATTATTATGTGGTGTTTCCTCATAAAAGGATTTGAAGTAGTTTGCAATTGCAGACTTTAGGGCTTGTTGTCCGTTGTGGATATTTCCTGCTTCATGTTTTATCTCCCAAATGTGTTGTTTTTTTCTGCAAGAGCTCGCGAAATGGTGAAATAATTTTGTGTTAAGATCACCACACTGTATCCAGTTAGCTCTGTGTTGTTTCCTCCAAAGTTCTTCTTCTGTGAGAAGGATTTGGTTCCTCTCAAATTCTAGAAGTTTCAAGTTTTGATTCTTACCACTCTACCCCCCTTCTTGTGTGTCTACTTGTAGAAGAGGCTATAACTCAATCTCCAATTCTTGTAGCCTAAGGACCTTTTGTTTTCTGTGGCTAGTTTCCCAATGTTCGATGTAGACTTTTAGAGATTTTAATTTCCAAACAAATCGTTGTCGAATTCTGGGCTCGGTCTGAAATATGGATTCTTTCCAAACTTCCTTGACAATAGTATTGAATTATTCCTCGAGAATCCATCTCGAATTCAATTTAAAAGCATAAGCCATCAAAAGAGGTGGAGAGTCAAATTGCAATAAAATCGGAGCCTGGTTTGATAGATAGGGATTATCCAACCAGGATCAGATCCTTCCCTCGAACAAAGAAATACTTTCAGATATAAGAAACCAGTCTAGTCTCTTGGAAATAGACTCTAACCCCACACGACCATTACGCCAAGTAGGGACTAATACATCGAGAGGGAAGTCTACCAGAGCATGGCTTGAAACTGAGTTTTGAAGTAACCAACCAGAGATTCCTGAGTAGTTGAGTCCCCCCCCCCTCCCACTTCCCCCACATTTCTAGTTAGGTTCAAGTCCCATGCAATAATCAAATGTGTGTGATCAAGCAGGCCCCGAGTCACCACCTTGTCCCAAAATATTTTCTATCAGTGCAGGGACCATATATATTGAGAAATTTGATTTGTTGGTTGTACCAAAGGCTAGTACCTATCAAAAGGATGCCACCATAGCAAAGATAAGGAGCTAAATCAAACTTTGTAGGATCCTAGGTTACAACCAGTCCCCCAGATGTACCAAGTGAGCTTACAATACAGGTATGCTAGTTGGGGCAGAACTTATTCAAAAATGTTCTGACTTTTTGACAGTCAACCAAAGTTGTCTGTAGGAAGATAATGTCTGGAGAGGTCCTAGTGAGGAGTCTTCTAAATGAGGCAGATTTCATGGTCCCCCCCACCCCTCTGATATTGAGGGAGACCAAGATCATGGCTTGTCTCTCGCAAGGGATTTCATGCCTCTAAGTGCCCCAATATTAGAGTGTGGTGGAATATAATCAATAGAAAGGGTAGCAGATGGACCCTCCTTTCGATGGGCACTTCTGGTCTTGATCGGTGAGTGCTTGTAGCCCAACCCTCTTGACCAAGTGTATTATTTTCCCAAGTCCAATCCCAAGTTTTCATAACATCCCGAGGTCACACCCGAAGTCTGTGGTCGGAGTACAGACTTCCCCATAAATGTAGGAAGGGGAATGGGAGACAATGCTTATTTATAGGATGGGATCAATGTGTCCAGTATAGCACCAAGTGTACTGTCCCCTAGCTCAGATTCACTAATTCTTGGGATGCAAAAATCCACCACCTGTTCATTGGAAAAGGTTCCAAGGCTCTCGTTCACTAGGGGTAAGGTGGGGGAATCAATATCAGAGGGAGGTGCCCATGAGGTAGCAACCACATGACAATCTAGAGCTTGGGGGATTACAAGGTCAGGAAATAAGTTGGCTTATTTCCCTCCAAGCGAGCAGGTATCAGTAAAAGAGAGTGGTGTACCTGAAGTATCCTAAGCCAAAGGTGTGTCCCCCCATTGTGTTTTCAGGGTGCCCGAAGCCAGAATGGTGGAGAAATCCAAACGTTATTTTTCCTAGGCAGTCAATGAGAAAAAAAGTGAAGGACATATGTTTTTGAGCTTACCAGTAATGGAGTCTAAGGCAACTTGATTGTCAATATCAAAAAAATATGAGAAGATGGCCTGTGAGTTCACTCTCGGGGAGTCCAATCTGGTAGAGAGTTCAATCATGGTGTCCTCTAATTGTTCTTCCTCCGCAAAACAAATACAGTATTTCCTTAGGTGTCCAGTCTGTTTGCAGAATGTGCATCTGAAAGGTATTCCGAGATAATCCAGTTTTTGGTGAGTGAGGTGACCTCTCCATTCAATATCAATGGATTCTAACAGACCTTCATGTATATTGATCTCAACCAGAATCATCGCCACTTTCTTGACCAGTCCAGTAAGAAACTTTGAATCCACACTGATGAACCATTCAAGTGTATTCCCGATGGTCTCAAGGGATTTCTCATTCCATAGGTGTAGTGGCAGACCAGGTAGGAGAACTATGAGATGGAAGATACAAAATTAATCCTGTGCAGGATCAAAACTAACATGCCACCTCTTCAGCATTAGTCTACCACCATCTAGTATCCAGAGCCGCTCCATGATAATAGTAGAGTCCTTAGGGGATTTGAACTGGAATCAAATCCAACCTCTTGCAAAGAAAGATAAATATGGTACATATCCCAACAATGGCTGCCAGGATGTTTTCACCCACTCTACAAGTTAAGTTCTACAAAGGTGCCTATAGTAAAGTCTACCCACAAGAGTACAAAGAGCCATAGAAACCAAGTCTTCTAGACCGATATCTGCTCCAAGAACCATTCTCTTTTTGGTCTTCTTCAAGCACCACGGTCTAAGGGGAGATTTCCTACCCCCATTAGTACGTGCTATTGTCGATGGTTTAAATCGAGAGGTTCCTACAGGTCCCAGGGCCGTCGAGGTAGTAGTCTCCCCATACAGAACCAAAGAGTGTGTTGGGTCTGCAGTGAAAACTCCAGGATGAGGTTTAGAGTAGTTTACCCTAGGAGAAGTAGTCGAAGGTTTCTGTGAAAGGTTCCAAGTGGTGGGGAAATGAGACAGTTCTTCAGTAGAGAGGGGTGGCGGGTGGAGTGTGGAAAGGTTCCTTCGGATAGTTGAAAGTTTAGCAGAGGTAAGAACAAGGTCCGTGGTAGTAACCAAAGAAGTAGCAGGGATGGTGGATGAAATGGAGATGGTAGGAAGTCGCGGTGCCCCAAGTAGAGGTGAGTTAAGTTTTGCGTGCTTGGTGAGCTCCTCCGTTGAGGTGAAGAAACCCGGACTGTTCCAGAGGGCCTCGTCAACAACACCCATGAGTGCGCTGACTTCAGCCTCCATTAGTGCATGTCTCATGGAGATGTGAGGAGATGCCACCTAAAGCCCACTTGAGAGTATTCTAGACTAAGACAGTAAGTCGGAATAAATGTCTGTGTGATAGGACAATTCAACCTACCCAAGAATGTCATTGGAGTAATGGTGTAGTAAATATGAGGTTAAGTCATAGCAGAGATGTCTGGGGGAGAGGGTCGCACTAAAATGGCTGGAGTGTTAGAGCCTCCACTAAAGTTGGGGGGGGGGAGAAAGCTCCACTATCCTCTCATGGTTGTAGCTGCAACTTTAGTGGAGTAGGAAACGATAGTGCCAGAGTGTAGGGCCCTCTAGGACCGTGTTTTTTGAGTCTGCTATTGTTGCATAGTTACAGGTTTTTGAATCCAATTCCCGCCCGAATAATCCTTTAGGGCATGGAATGTCAACCCAAAAAAAATATCGTTCAAACAAGTTAAACAAGTTAGTTGACGATACTGCATGTGATATGATTTTCTACATGTAATATGATTTTCTAGCCTAATGAAAAATAAAAACCTAGTCGACGTAATTAAATAACACCTCTAATTAATTAACATAAAGGTAACTTAACTTTTGATCCTCAAGGGATCTATAAAATTGTTGAATATTGAAGCGTACATTTTGGAATTTTATGCCTTCGAGATATTCATGTTAAATTTTTTTTACCACCTCTATATCCAAAGGTTAAAAAAAAGTTATGCTCTTTGTATTCAAAGATTACCATTATGCTAAAATAAATGTATGTTCTTTAATTTTTTTTAATCACGATAACATTAGTTATGGTTTTTCAATTGAAAATGCTCGAAATCTTATAGTTAAATTTTATAAAAACAAATTCCATACAAAAAGGTATGATCTTTGTATTCAAAGATTACCATTATGCTAAAATAAAAGTTTGTTCTTTATTTATTTTTTTAAATCATGATAGCAGTAGTTAGCGTTTTTCAATTGAAAATGCCATCGAAATCTTATATTTAAATTTTAAACTTAAAAAATTCCATACAAAATATAATTATTACATTAAGTTGAAAATCACCTTTGTTAGTATTCCATACAAAATATAAAGTAACATTATGTTGAAAAGCGCCCTAGTTTATAATAAAAATATAAAATGATAACATATAGGGCCATGTATAACACTTTGTTTTCATGTTTCATAACTATGATGATAATAGATATGACTAAATGGTTAGGTGTGGCGCCAACAACATGCATAGGTTGGGCAATAGCAGAATCTATTAAAGTACTAAGTATGTTAGAATTTATTAAAGTCCCAAGTATGTTAGAGGATGTAGAGTTCATTGAAGTGTTTATGTCGCTAGGTCGAGGAGATGCCATGAATGTAAGAATAAGATTCATATGTATTACTATGAGATTTCACTAAAAACTAGATAGACATGATATTTAAAACCATCTTTACTTGTTCCACTTATAAGAGTGTAAGAAGACCCGAGACTCCTCTTCCCTTTCTCTCAAACTAAGAATATCCTCTCAAACTAAGAATATCCTCACTAGTACCAATGGCACATTGAACTTGAATCATATTATTTTCTTTTAGTTGATGTTCAAAAACACTTTTTCCATCCATTCCATTGCAAGGTTGAGTGTGTCACATTTCCACTTGTTCACTCCAAATGGAAACAAAGGGGGAACCATATTCTAATCACTATGCAAAAGATAATATATTATCCTTGTGGAAGATTATTGTAGGAGGTGAGGAGTCTTTGCAATTAATGTAGAGGGTAGAGGATGGACGAGTTGTGTATACCTTAGATCATGGTTTGGTGGAAAGTGGTGATCAACAACATCAATCTTCATGGGGAAAATTGACTTCACCTCATGTAGAATTTACTTCACCACCTTGTCATTCAGAGGAAGCTCATTTCACTTTGGTCTCAATCTCCAATATTTTATTGTTAGACAAATGTCACCATTTTTCACTCAGGCTGAGATATCTAACATTTTTAATTTCCCTTGGTTAGGTTTTTCAAGAATTGTAGGAATGAAAATAAGAGGGAGTGCTTGAAATTTACAAGATTTGAAATTTTCTTTTTTCATTTCTAAAGGGGATTTTTTGAGATCTATTTTCACTTCTAAAATTTGCATGACATACCCCATTCATAGCTCCAATGGTGTACAAAATGGTGTGTAGATCCATCTTAAATCTGCATCTAGCATGCGTCTAGAGACATCAAATCATTTGATATGCAAACATTTCTTCAAGTTTTGTACTCTAAAAAAAATTGTATGTCGGAAAATTTGATGCCTCTAGGTGCATGATAGATCTAGAGTTAAGATGGATTTTGGTTAAAACTTTTGAATAGTGGGTTGAGTATGAGGGAGATGTGTAGTTCCTTCCATGATCAACATGGAGTTGACACGTGGCATATATATAATCTAATTTTAAGGTCATGACCAAGCCACACACCAACTAGGTGTATGCGACCCCCTTGTTTGTGGTAGAAGGGACCCCCTCCATGCAGTGATTTGACTACTAAAGTCTACA
>JZKD02S1888851.1:0-38534 GCA_000966675.3 Picea glauca
AACCCTTACTACGTGTTTATATCACCGAGACTTCTGCTAGTTGTTCTTGAGACTCTAACAAGTCGTTGGATGGCATGATTAGGTTGGGATCCCATATCAACATGGCTATATCTCGGGGTGGGTCAATCTCTTCCTGGTCAACAATGTTCATAACTAAACTGCTTGGTTGTTCGTTCAGGGAAACTTTGTCTAGAAACCGATTGGCCATCAAATTCATGGCATGTATCCACTGAGGGCACTCTCTTTCGGAGTGGTTTTCCTGATGATAGGTACAGAAAGAATCAGACGCAACATTCCCTAGGTCAATATTTAAGTTGGATGGGGGAGGTTCAATTGCCTTGAAAGGTGGGTTCCTTTTAAAGAAAGGTTTATAGGGCCTTTTGCCTTGGTTTCCCTCTCCCGCATTTCTCTTCATGTCTATGATCTCAGTTGATAATTTTTTAACCATGCGTTGCAGATCTTCTATATCTCCATGACCCTTGTCGGGAGTTTGTTCAGTCGGTTTCTCCGACGGTCTAGTCAAAAGGAGTCCTCTCCTAGGAGGGGGCTGGGCTTCTTTATTTACTAGAGAGGCTTGGCCTTCTTTACATCCTTTCATCTAGAATTCTATTGTCTTGGCCTCTTAAAAAATATCCACCAGGGTTTGATTAGAGGCTCTTTTTACGAATATAGAAATAGAAGCCGGGAGCGCGTTAGCATAAACCTCGATTTGCAACTCTTGAGTTGGTTTCGCCGCGGGCTGAAATTTGTTTAAGATGGTCATGAATCTTTGATTAAAATATTTGACCCTCTCTTTCGGGCTCATGGTGGCTGCGAACAACTCAGTGATCAGAGCTCCTGTAGTTGTTTCTTCAGCAAATTTATCTAGGAAATATTTTTGGAACTTAGTCCAGCTAGTTATAGATCCTACTGGCAAATTAAAATACCATGTGGAAGTTGAATTTTCAAACGTGTAGGGGAAAAGTCTGCAGACTACGTCTTCATGTTGAACATTCATAAGTCTGATCGCAAGTATGAACTTGCTGATATGATATTTAGGTAAACCTGAAGTTTCAGGATCGTACTTGGGAAGCAGCTTCTCCGGGTGTCAGGGAAGATTATGTACTCATCTAGGGACGACTACTGCATCTCCGACCAACCAAGGCTGGTTGTTTTGAAGTGGGATTTATCCCTCCTCCTCATGCTCGTTATTTCCTTCCATGTCTTTGAAATCCGAGTTGAACTCCTCTTCTTCCGAAAAGTCATCGGGCTCAGAGACGTCACCGACGGGCGTTTCAGGGATAAGATTGAGAGGGTGTTCGATTTCGGTGATAGCAAAGTCTGTCAAGTCTTCCACTGTGTGTACAAACACTTCGTTGGGAGTATTGAACACTGGTCTGCTTATTTGTTTTCTTCGAGGAAGTATCGGGGCTAAGGGAAACACACTGATCTATCGGGCGTAGGCTCTTGTGAGTCTTCTAAATTGATTTAACTCCTCATGAGGAAGAGCATAAGGTATTTCGGGAAATAATTGTTCTTCCTCGGGCTGGGGTGAGTTATCCGTTTCGGGAAAACTCAACGTGTGTGGGATGTCTTGTGAAGGACTAGCCATGCATGTGGGTTGTTATGAATTTGTAGTCTGTTTGACATGATAGATAAAATATATATTCAACCATTCATTCTTAGGCCCTCCTTCTAGCGCAAATTCTGTTGATGGGTCTTAATTCCTTGACTCAACAGTAGGAACCAAACCCGCCACTGAGGCCCAATTAGACTCTACAATATTTAAAGATGGAATGGTTCTCCAGATCTTGCGATCCGGTCGATTTATTGACGGGATTTGTGTTTTCTTGTGAAGGCTTCTTCCTTCAGTTAGGACTGTTCTTTTCTGTATTTTCTCTAGGGTGGAGCTGGTACGAGAGATGCAAGCCAGTATAAACCAACTTGACAACAAACATGATTAAGTTTTAACTACTGGGAAGAGGTTGAGCTTGGGATAACCTGCCGCTCAAACATGCAGACAATGATTCTATACCACATGCCTAGTACTAATACATTAACCATGTGAGCATCCAATTACTGTCCGAGAAACTAATTATCAGAAAGAAAACACATATGTAATGAGGTCATGACAAGCAAAATAATTCATCTACCATAATCATTCATCACATAATAACACAACGATTTATCTTCATCATTAAAGCAAAGAACATCAAAACATTGTCGAACTCAGGGAGCTCGATATCTTTCATCGTTCATTTGATTCTGCTTCGGTGCTTCTTTCGAGTTCCTCAGGGAGATCACGAAGCAAGCTTTGTTCGGTAATCGGGGAATCCTTCCTGCAATCGGGATTGAGATAGTTTAGCGATCAAGTGATATAATATAAGATACAAACAAAAAAAATAGACTAATGCGTACCTGTGGAGCTTGTTAGTCCCGATCGTTTAATACTTACGTGATCCCAGTTTCCCTTTTGAATGACCTGTGATGTCTTTGTCCATGCCCCTCCTCTTTGATTTAAACGAGTTACGTCAGTGTGCCACAACGTGGCAAATCAAGTACAACGGATATGAGCGTCAGAATAGTCATAGTAGTCGCTCGACCTTTGGGGTCAGGATTAGACGTCGAAGTCAAGCGTGCACACATATGCTCTCAAAAGGTTGGATACCGTAATAAGGAAGTCGTTAAATGCCTCTAGAGTCCGTATCACCAAGTGTGTCAACTATCATTTGTCACTAATGGAAGATAGGGAATTTAAAGAGTTTGAAATGATCGTACCGTACATTCCCTGCAACTCCGATCGACGATGTTTTATGTGTTCTGGATTGCATCCATCGAGCAACTGTGACGCGTTAAGTCTTCAAGACATCCTGTCATGAGGCACGAGTGTTCTTTTGGCACACTCTGTTTCACTTCTTTGTTTCGCTATAAATTCTGGGATTTCTGTGGGGAATTTTGCGCATATGTCGAGTTTATACCTCTGTAACGTTGGTCTAGCGAGTTTATTCTGGCGAAAATTCGTGTAGTAGTCCTTTACCATCTGTGGACGTCCAAGCCACTACGTTGTTGCACTATGGGATCCCCTTCGAACATAGGATGAGTTTTGAAAGGTAGCCAGAGTGCCAGGTCCGAGCCCCAATGTGCCTGGGACTCTTTCTTATTGGCTTCCAGTGTCCTCGAAGCTCCAACAGGAGGTACAAACCTTCGCTCAGAGACGGTGTCGACGTCTCCAGTGGGATTTGGGGTGGAGAGAAGTACGTCTGAAAGTGGTATCCTGGGGGCCATGCCTTCTCAGGAGCGGACACCACGGAGAAGGGGGAAGCCTAGGAAAGATATCAGAAAAGGGGAGGAAGACCGCCTCCCAGCTGCGTTGAGTGTACAACCAGTCGCTGAGGGGTCTATGATGATTACTAACTGGTCGAAACCTGTTGGAACTACCAATAGAGGGAGTATGAGACGGAAGGGAAGGGCGAAGGCACCAGGTTCTCCCATCAAGAGTCCCATCCAATAGTTAGAGCGGGCCCAACTTGCCATAGCGGAGCTCTATCAAGAGAATAGAGAGTTGCGGAGCCAATTGGCGACAAAGAATCAAGAGGTATCAGTGTCGTAGGGTCGCGAAGGGAGCACCGTTTGGCTCCAGAGACGGATTCAAGAGGCATAAGATACAATTTTGCAGCTACGCGAGGCGCATAGAATGACAACGAAAGGGGAAAATAAAACATTACAAGGCACGAGGAGTAGTCCAGGAGAATGTCCGCGCGTAAGTGATATATAATGGGCGGGCTCTTGTTTTGCGTTCTCCGAAGCGATGCTCGATAATTTTTCTCTTTTGTTGTAAGGGTTTTATATTCTCGCTATTACTGGGCCAGTCAACCAAGATGTCGGTGGTATCTATTTGTATTTAACCTAGGCTTGGCGGGAGCTTTAATTATATGAAAATTTCGAAAGTGTTTTGAATGTACCACGTTCCCTTTTTAGATGTGAATTAACTGTGTTTCCTTGTCCAAGTTTTCTTGCATATTATGGGATTTTATAATTGTTATTATTGCATTATGAGTTTATTGATATGTTCCCTTTAAAACTCCAGATATCGATTGATGCTGACGTGACGTTATTAACCCGGGTTATTAAAATATTTAGACATAAAATTTAGCATTCGACTGGTGGGTAAGGATTGCACTTGGGGACTTCACTCGCGTCGAAATCACAAAGAACTAGATACTGTGACTGCTAGTGCTATAATGGCATCGGGGAAAAATGTAAAATTGATGTGTATTTTTCTTTGTGGATTGTCATTTTATAAATCTCCAATGCCGAAATCGTATCGGGAGTCGGCGGTCGGCGATACCACTCCTATATTTGCACGATGCTTATTTTTGTTTTCCTGCTAAAGCCAAACGGATCGGTCTTCGACAATATTACTGTCGGAGTTCATTTGCATAAGGAGAGACTTTCATTCACCGACACCGATGAAGATCAACGCTCGACCACTTTAAACTCCTCAAGCAATTTTCGTCACCTCTAACCTTTGCCGATTGCAAACTTCCTAAGAGAGTTGGGAAAACTTCAGATTGTCGATTCCTTAAGTAGTTGTTAAGTCCTTTTTAAAGTTAAGATGATTCTTTGTTATATGTTCAAGAAAACGTTAAACAATTGAAACACAAAACAAAAAGATAAGTGAAGGCATCAATTTCATACTAAGGTGGAAACAACCAGTGCAAAGGATCAAGTGGTACCAAAAAAGTAGAGATAGACATAGACTTTTTAGGGTGTGTTGAGTGCTCAAAAGAAGGTTATCGACCTTCTGAGTGTTGGAAGAGACACGATATCTCTATGGTTTTGAGGATTCTTTATTGTTAAATCAACCCTTGTTTCCTCTTTGCAATAAATTTTTAGAGGCATTTGTTTGTGCCTGGGTTGTTGAGCTCGAATTTCCTTGTTTCCACTCGGGCATTCTCTTATGGCTATGTCAAGATCTTGGGGTTATAAGTTGAAAGACTGTGGCGTTTTCAAAAGAGCACGACTCTCTGTTTTCCAAGATTATACTTGTTAACATATGGTTTCTCCTCGGTGGTAAATTATTTAGGAGGTAAAAAGTTTATGAGCCCTCTATGTTTTCAAAGGTCAAAGAGATTTCCATTACCTCTCTACAATAAAATTCTAAAGAACCCGACTTGCTTCTATTTTCCTCGGTCACCTTCTAGGGTCTGTCAAGATTTTGGTTATCAGATAAATGACTGTGGTATTTCTTCAAGAGAACGCGGGCTCTTTGACTTCAAGACCATTTCTGGATCAAGTCTTTGTATTTTCTCTCCGTGATTAATTTGTATGGGTGACTTACAACTCGAGAGATTTCCATTTGGTCGAATGTGGTCTTTCCACTCATCATTGTGATAAATAATAACACAATCATGATTCTATCAAAGTTTAAAAGAGACACCTGTGTATGGTTTGGTTCTGTTCTCTTTGTGCATTATATGGTTTTGTCTTTTATGGATCGTTTCTTTTAAAGGGAGGTCTGTACATGTTTATGCACATGGATATCAAACTCAAGATTACATTTTTTTCGTTAAGTGTTGTTGTCGAATTAATATTGGTATCGATGATTATATGGTTGAAGACCTGTGTGCATGATAGGTTTATCAAACATGCTCTTGAGTCTGTCTAGATTTAAAAGGTACCCGTGGGTGATTAAATTGGGCCTGATTTTTGTTTGATGATAGTTGAATGTTGATTGTTAATCCTGGGTCTATTATTGTTTGATTACCAAGGATGAATATTGGATATAGATAATGGGAATCACTTTGCATATTATGATTGTTTAAAAAAAAGAAGAGATCAACATTAGAGCATGCAATACTGTGGTTCGAATGGTTATGTTGTTACTGTGGAATTGGAAATGATTTGCATAGTCATTATTTAGAATACACAGATTGGTATAAATCGAAGATTTCTGGGAAATCAAATTGTTTTATTGAAGACAACAAGCAATCTGTATGCAATTGAGGAACAATTAAATGTTTTTGGTCTTGGAAGTGGATGCTTTTTGGATTGAAATCGAAACAGAGTTATGATTATTGGTTGATTTAATTTATTTTATGAACAATATCGATATAATTCCCTCTCATTTTCTCACTTTTTCGCTCATTATAAATCYCCTCATGATCCCAATTCATTTTGCACGYCCTRTTCACTAAAATAAAATTAAAACTCTGTATCACAGTGATAGAAAATGACACAGATATAAATGACAATTGATATATTTTGGTGTTGTTTGCACAGTYAGTTATTTAATGAATTGACGAGCAATAATCATGTTATTAATCCCTATCATGATATCACTTTTTCTCTCATTACAATCCCCCCATATATCCCATGAACCCTTTTCCACMCCCTKCTCATTTGAAAATTATTAAATAAATTTTATGGATTGGATTGCATGGGTCTTATGTTAATTTATGAGCCAAACTTTGTTTCATATTAAGAGAATGTCATCTATAGTCTGTTAAGAGMTAGTTGGTAATAATTGTTGCATATAGGATGAACTTCTTCAGTAGAGGAATTCATGGCYGAAACAATAGGGGCAAAGGTAATTGGAATAGAGGGCCTAGAAGGCCTAGATTCTCAATACATTTCGATGTCGATCCTCAGGAGTTGAACCAACTTTTTCAAGATGGTTTTTTCAATTGGATTGGGCAAGGGATAGTTCAGACTAGACCAGAGAGGCCTCCCCTCCAACCCCAAAATGTTCTTGGTATACCTGTGCCTCCCCATGTATCTTTGCAACCTGAAGTTCTCGAGAATGATGGATGGCAAGAGATTGTTCACCCAGCAGTCACCCACCATCATGGCTGGCCAAACTTGTCATTACCTCCTCCTCCTCCACTTGTAAACCCAAATGTTCAAATTCCCCCTGCACACTCACATGTATAGTCCTCCCATGCAAGCAAACGACTCAAAACCGAGGCTCACCATGTGCATGATAAAGGTAAAGATGATGTTTCTCCCTCCTCTCCTTCAAGTGACTCAGCCAAGTCAGTATCCTGCAATATGCACTTGAGGGACGACTTCTCCCATGTCATTAGTGAGATCAAGCCTCAAGGTTCCACCCAACCTAAGGCTATTTATGGGAAGTCCAAAGGGGACAACAATGACAAAGGAATAATTGCCTCTCAAAGTGGCAAATATCGTTTTTGATTATGTGTTTATAATTGATTTATTGAGGATAGTGGTCTGCAAAAAGTTTTGGACAACAAACTATTTTTTGGGATATTGTGGATATTTACATGTTTTGGATATAATTTGAAATATTTATGATATTTAAATTTCAAATTTTGGAAATAATTGTGGGAGCCACAAGGAGGCATGTGATAAATTGGTTGTCTACTTATGTTTATTTTTGTTAAGAAATAAAATGGGGTCATAAGGGGTCCCGCCTACTCAGTTATTATTTAATTAAAAGACCCTTAATTATTATTATTATTATTACTTCCCCTAAACTAAATTTAGTTAAGTTTTAATTAACTTAACTAAATGAGGTAGTTGAACTACTTCAACTAATTTAAAATGCATAAAATCCAAATGAGAAGGAAGAACAAGGGGAGAATAGAAGGAGAAAGCATATTAAGGTTTGCTCTTGAGTTTTATTGAGATAGTTCAATTTTCATTCATTCTTCAATTAATTAAAGGCCTAATTCTCTTTTTGACAACATGGTCTTATTGTAGACAACAAGGTTCAAAGCTGAATCATATCATTCCTATGCTTGTTTTAGAGGTGTTGATCTATCTTTGATAGTCTGTGTAGACTTGTCTTTTTATGAATTGAGTTTCATGACTAATAAAGGATATTGTGTAGAGTCAAGTGGGAAACAATCTATGGCAAGTTGATCTAGATTTTAAAGTTCAATTTTTACTTCTTGTCAGAGTACTTTTGTATGGTTTTCATTAGGGATTTCTATGTTTGACCTTGGTCCATACCCCCACAGGGATTTTTGTAAGAGAATGATACTTTTGATTTATTGGAATGAAATAAAGCGATTTCTTTCTCTGTCATATTTGTTAATCTGTGACTTGGTATTTTTACTTTTGATCTCCACATTTACTTTCTGCAATCTGTTATATTTAGAAAATTAGATAAAAATGTCATATTTTGCAACAATCTTTTTATTTAAAAAATCATCCTAAGCCCTTGTAATTAATACTTGTGGATTATGAAATACATTTTGAGGCTATAAACATAGGGTAATATTCCCGACTATCTTGCCTTAGCCAAACAAGATCAAAAAATGATTAATTTATATAAATTCATATATTTTCCTCAACACTTGGTTCATGACCTGTCACTTGGGATTGTAAGAAACAACATGATATTGTTCTTTCTTTAGAAAAAATAAAGTACCAAGAAGCAATTAATGCAAGTCAAGAAGTCTTGTGGCTTCGACAGATCCTTTTAGAGTTTGGATTCCATCAACAACATCTGACAACCCTCTGGTGCGACAATCAGAGTGCCATCAAACTCGCCAAAGACCATGTTTGACATTAGCACAACAAACACATCGAGATACACATGCACTTCATTAGACAACTCATTCATGATCAAGTTATTGAAGTTCTCTTGTCTACAAAAGATCAAGTTGTAGACATTTTCAAAAGTCTCTTACAAAAGTGAATTTTTCCAAACTTCGATCCATGTTAGGAGTTCATGAAGTTTTCATTAAGGGGTGATAGGCTCTAATGCATCCTTCATTCTCCTATTGTGTCATCTTTGTAAATCCTTCAATCATATCCCAAGTTGTTCTTAAGTGGGGATGTTAGGATATTTAGACACTAAATAGTTAATTAAGATCAACTTGGTCTAATGTATCATTAGGTTAAAGTGTGTTTCTTCAGTATGAATTTGTAATTTGATGGTCACGATATGTTCTCGACATAGAGTGATATGATGGCTCATATTCTCCTTGATATTAATGGCTACAATGATATGTAGATTAACATCCAATTGGTCGATGATCTTTATTTAAATAACATTGTTGGGCATAGGCCAATTTTGTGGAAAATTTCATTTTTGGAAAGTAAAGTTTAATTTGGAAAAAGACAGTTGGAAGGAAAAGAAGCATGTGTAAGGAAAAGCCACATGCAAAGGAGGAAAGCATGCAAGGCACGTAGGAAGTAAGACCAAACCATGTTAGGGTTAGGGTTTTGGAATGTAACGACTAATAAGACTGTAGAATAGTATAAATAAGCACCTAGGAAGTCTAGGTCGGGGTGCTAGGGGGTGGTTGTTACTTGGAAGTGGACTCCAAGTTAATTCTGAATTGTAAGAACTGTTGCGATACCCTTTTCTAAGTTGTTGAGCTATAGAGGAGTTGGGTAGCTAGATATTGAGGGTTAGATCATAGGTTGAGGAGCCTGGTATGATCTAGTCTGCCTCAAAGAGGTTGTGGAACCTCTTTCGTGATGGTGTGATTGTAAGTGTAGTGTAGGAACCACAATATTATGCAACAATCATAAATAAAAGAGCCTAAGAAGCCATATCTTTGTGGACGTAGTCCAGGAGGGGGTGAACCACGGTAAAACATGTGTATTGTGTGATGATTGGATGTTTGTTTACTTTCTGTTAATGGTTGGTCACCTTTAATTCTTGTTAATGATGAATTTACACATATGTGGTTAGATAGATCTATTTGATTGCATGCAAAGTTTAACAAACAAATGGATCTTAATAATAATAGATTGAGTAATCAATTAAGATTTGAGAAATATCAGTTATAATACCAGATCCCCTCTCTTACCTATACTACAAGCACATGAGCATTGCAGTCACCCATAGAACTATCTCGGGTGATACTCCACAGTACCTTCTGGGTTACCAGAAGGGCCGACAATTTTAGAGGGTTTTGTTGGAAACCTGTTCAGATCTGAACCTAGGTTAGCCCAAGAAATATCTAGAAAGAGTAATAACCATCGACAAAATCCGAGCAGTAAAAAATTGGATATGTCTATCATTCCAGGCTTTGTATCTAGATTTCTATCGATGCCAGGATTTTGTAGCTACTGATATAATACTGACATCGAAAAAATCCTAGCAGTAAAATGACCACATAATAACAATAATCGTCGATCACCAATGTATCATCGACATCGGTAAAAAACTAAGTATATCTGTGTTGGCTGTTCACAAAGAAAATTCAAGAAATGGTCGATATCCCATCGACGTCGGTGAAATATGAGAGGGATAAACATTGATATGGGCCATGACGAGCCTTTGATAACTGATTATTGATGCGTTTATTCGAGGTCGGTGAAATCTCAAAGATTTAAATCATGGAAAATTTTTCGCATTTACACATCACTGATCACCGATCCCCGATGCATTTTTGGCATCGACAAGTTTTGAGGGGGGTAATCTGGGAACACTTGTTTAAACTTATCGTCAATTGCTGATCCTTGATACTTTTTCAGCATTAGCAGGGTAGGACATGTTTGTGAAATTCTTATCTAACGGAAATTCCCAATTCTGAATAATACTCTTAAACGAAGAATCCAATCTCAAACGCCACATGTCTTTACTGCGTAGGCATTTCTTATGGCCTAGTTTCATCCCGAGTCACCTTAGGTTTCCCCTTGTCCTAGTCACACTTCCAGGTCAACATTTCCACATCAGCGCTGCATGGAAAGATGGATCGACATTGAAGTTTTTTACAAGAGATATCAATGAACACTATCTAAAGAAAAGCACCGACCCTCATCCACCCGTTTAAATTAGCGGAATGATGGGATGTTTTCAGCACAAAATAAGATCAGATTCTGCCATTTAATAGGCCAAGTAATGTTTCTCTATGCATACATTTCTACCCCGTGCGCCGATCGAATAACGAGAATTTGAAATCACCGATGAACCACAATATATCCCGCGCCTCCTCCACCAACCTACAACTACATTTAATCTCGAGCATAATGCGGATCTGGCGATAGATTTTGTAGAACCACACTTACACCCCGAATTGAAGAACTGATGCAACAAAGTAAGTGTTCTCTCCATTTAAATCACTAAGACAGTTTCGAACCCCAACATCCTGCACACAAGTTTCTCATTTCCAGAGAAGTCGAAGAAGCGAAGAGAGCATCTCAAGAGTTGCACTTGATTGTCAGAATTTCAAAACCAAGTTAGGCTAGTGCAAAGAAGAGGTATGTGTTAATTTTATCATTTCGGCGGTCACATTTTTATATATCAACATTCTCTATGCAACACGGTGTCTAACGTTGTTCTCTTTGTAGGAAAAAATGCCTCTAAGGAAGACAACGACCAGATACTCACCAATGGCGCCAAAATTGAAGGAAGCAGAGGTCGGTGAAGGATCTTCTCCCAGCACTGTGAGGCAGTTGGAGTTTGCTACTAGAGCATAACTGGTCATCAAGACATCAACTAAGAAATCATTTTCTCAGCCCCCTGCTTTTGGAGATACAGAAGCAAGCACTGGATCATAGATAATGCTCCCACAATGGGGATATTTGTTCAACAGAATTAACCGGGAAGATTACTTGGATTTTATTCCCCACAACAACCCGAATGTAAGCGTGCTCGACGACCAGGTTTTTTCGAACATCCGGTGGTGATGCCTGCATATAGTATCCTGCCAAACCCTAGTCTTTCTCTGCAATGAGACTCTAGGTTGAATAATCGATCATATAGAGGCGATGAAGTGCCTCGTCAATGATGAGAATGGAAGATGTGTTGGTGTTTTTCTCCTGACAGAGGTCCAAAAATATTACAAGTTCAGGGACCCAGAGGAGCGGTTAAACACAAATTTCGTAGTTAAGTTCTATGAATTCCATGACAGAAGTCGATTAATGGCCTCCTGGTGGAAGGAAGACAAGAAATTCACAAACCGAATCAACAATTGGTACGAGACAAAAAATATAAGGGAGCCATACATCTACTTAATGGCTCTAATTTTCTAATTATATGGGGAGAAAGATTGTACTAAGTTCTTGAAGGCATGGATTCCCCTAACATACACTGTGGACATTTTCGGGAATAACTTCAACTCGGGAGAAATCATCTCTAAACAATTGAGCACCAACATATTGCAGGCTCAGACACCAAAGGAGGGAGAAGCACCAACTTTTCACATGGCTTCATATCTGCTAGATGTGATCTGCGCAAGAAACGTCTTTGCCGGCATGAATCTAAGTTGGCACGTCACCGAGCTACCTGTACATGTCTACTTCAACATCCTGTGGGAAAACAAGTACAATAAATCTTATGCTCTCATCTGCGATGAATTCATAGATCGGGTTTATTTTATTATTTTCAAAAAATAATGCCCAAGACTGTCTATAGTGGCCAAGAAAATGATTTCAAAAGTAGGCCACTGGTACCTAGATGAAACCACGACTTATACTAGGGTGTTTGGGGCCACTGACGCACCACATTTACTCCTCTCTCACATCCCATATTGGATCATCATAGGAGAAATATGTTACCAGAACATCTTGCAGGGCTATAATGCCACTTTGGTTAAGGACAAGAAATGAGCGTTCATACCCTATGGTTTCCATGTAGGGTTTTTCATAGTGAAGGATATTGCGAAAGTTAAATAAGAGGGTTTTAGCCAACTGGAATACAGGTTCCTGACATGCCGATTTTGCAAACATGACCCTAAAGGATTAGTTCTACAACATGCGTCACAAGTATCTTCCTGCTGATCATATGCACATGATAAGTTTGAAGACAAAATATTTACAAAATGTGCTCAGGACTGGGAGGAGGTACTACAGAGAAAAGCTAACCCAAACATGGCTAGGTTCAAAGCTATGAGTATGGATGAGAAAGTCGAAATGATAGAACAGACGACTCAAGAAGCTCTCAAGGTTAGAGAATAAAAGAGAGGAGCATAAGCCACAGAGGCACAAAGGGGGGTGTTGTTATTAGAATAAGCCCAAAGATTCATCCAACAACTAGAAAATGATCCTCAACTATTATAACCTATGAGGATCAACCCGTTCGACCCAATCAACACCAAAGAGGATCTAAATGGCTCATAATCAACCACATTGGAGGAAACTGCCGATCTGGAAAACCCCAGAGTTCCGCCACCATAGGCCAGATCGTCGATGACTATTCCAACCCAGCATAAGATTCCAAGAACACCAAGTGAAACGAGTGTGCCTAATACCCTTTTTGATCTAATTACTATCTATGATGACGAAGAGAGTTCGTAGGTCTTACTTATAACTATGATACCAATTACAAAAGAGAAAGAACCAGGGGGAACATCTGCTCCAACTCCTGATGCATAAATTCCAAACCCCCTGCAAGGAGACCATGAGGTTGAGAGTACCTTAGAAATTGAATTTATCGACCTATCGGGGACCCCGAAAGACAACTCCATGGATGAGCTAGGTTCTGGTGAACAAGAAGAGGAATTGCAACAGCTAGAGATCGATACCTCCATAGCCGATCACCAAGTAAGTATTGAGCCTGTGACTGTCTATCTAATTAAGGCCGATACCTCACCAACCGATGAACACCAGACAAAGGTCGAGCCATTGAATTATACAAAATTTCCCCCTATCAAAGAAGTACAAGATTTGGTCCTAGAGAAAATATATACGACAAGAAGCCTGGGAAACACTCTAACCCGGGGAGACCAAAAAATCCATGAGCTCGTGGATGAGGTCATCGATATACAAGAGATTGCTTATGATAGGAAGAGGAAATCCATAATGAGGACAACAACCAAGAAAAGGATGCTTATGTTGGATAGCGCGATTCTCATCACCACAGAAGAGAAGTTGCTCAACACAGAAAATGTGAATACAACTGAGCTAATTGACGCAGGGATGGTTATCACTGATGCCATGCTATATCGAGCAAAGCGATATGAAAATGAATTGGTCACCACAAAGAAGGAGCTAGACCATCTGCACCATCTGGCAAAATATTACCAAGACTCCACACAAGCAATTTTTTTTCTAAAGAGTCAATTTCGAGATGAATATGCAGAATTCACGAGCGAAAGACATCTCTTCACTGCATGTGTAGCCGATTTTCAAGAAGACACTCTCATGGCACTGGAAACCTGTAAGGACACAGAGAGATGGTATGAAAATGCATACCTGTAGAATGAATTGATTATATCAGCGTAGTACAGAAGGGTCGAGACATGGAGGAGCATGGCATCCGAGTGCTAATGAATAGCAACATCTCCCGGATCAGGAAGACAATCGAATACTGGGTAAGTATGGCTTAGGAAACTCAATGAGAGATACTGAAGAGGTGGGTCGAGTGCGAAAGAAGCTGGGAAAATATCAATCAAGAGATGAAATACATTAGCCTCTCAAAGTTCAGCTCACCTGAAGACTTTATTGACTTGCATGAGATAGTCAAATGACATGCAGAACAAGACTCAGAGTGGGAAGTAGAGATCGCACAAGTGGCGAGCATGACACTGGGTTAGGTACAAAAGTTTATGGAACATCTGATCAAGGCTCATATAGTTTTGCAACGTTTAAGTTCTAAAGTGATCAAATATAGAGAACAAACAATAGAGATGAAGGAAACCCTTTCATCCACGATGGACCAACATAGATTCCCGTATGCTAATGCATGCGAGGATCTCTTCGCCAAGTGGTCAGAATAAGAGAAGAGTCATCCACTCTAGTAGAGCCACTAGATGATCTCAAGAGAACAAAGAGATCAAGCACCAGATGTCACTCTTTTGTTTTACTTAACACAAACTTTTAGCAACTATTTTAAGTTAGTGATTCTTTATAAATAGGGGGATTGACCTTTTATAAAGGGTCGATGATTTTTGGGAAAATATCCTCTTCTTGAGAATTGTAAAGAATTATTTCTAAGCAACTTTAATTAAAAAGTTCTTTTTAGAACTAGAGAAAAAACTTTGTTTTTTCATCAAAGGCGTTATGTGATTGGATTGAGGAGGAACTACTTCCATCTTTTAATTCAATAGTGATGCTATAACAAGTAACAATTTTCAAATATATTGATAAGCTATCTTTTTCAATACTTTAACAGTTCTTTTTTTCTAAATGATGAAAAGCGAATTGTTGTGTTAATATGTGATTGATGGTAGAGCTAAGGAAACTATTTTTCTTACACTTATCTTATTACATGTGTATTTTCTTTCAATAATTGTATCTCAGTCAGTGTTAAATACTAGCAACTTAACGTATTATTAGTAGACTTGTAATAGGTGTGAATATCATTGTCTGCACGCTAGAGCATGAGGGTTATCCCACACTCAACCTTCTTTAGTAGTTAAGAAACCCCTCTATCAGTTGGTTTATACCATCACACCTTACTTTAGAAGATTCATCTAATAAAAAAAAATACACAAAATAGAAACACTTAATCTAAAGGAGGAACTTTCATAGAAAGATATCATGTCAATCACTAAGTAAATCCCATCGGTAAATTGGCTAGATCGAAAGATCTGGAGAACCATTCCACCCATCAAACGCTGCAGAGTCTAATTCAGCCTCTAAGGTGGGTTTGGTTCCTATTGTTGAGTTAAAGGGATCTCAGACCCCTCAACAATATTATGTCTCAGTAATGATGTATCTTGCTCCTGACCTTTTTGTTGGTGGATGGATTGGTCCAACGAAGTCTATTTCCCATTTTTCAAATACTTGTAAAGTTACTTGTGGTCTTAGGGGCATCTCATCCCTTCTGTTGGGTTTTCCTAGCCTCTGACATAAATCACATTTATGAAAATATTTCTTGGCATCTATATGAATTGTTGGCCACCATAATATTGCACGCAATACCTTCTGCGCGATAGCTTTTCCTGCATAATTCCCTCCAACTATTCCCTCATGATCTTCTGCCAAAATTCTAGACCTTTCATGCTCGAGTACACACCTTCTCAAAATGATGTCTGCGTCCATTTTATATAAGTGTCCTGCAATCAGTTGGTAGGATGCAACTCTTACTACCATATTTTTCTTCTGCGCAATGCTAAATTCTTGTGGCGTAATTCATGTGTTCAAGTATTTAATGATATCAACAAAATATTCATCAGTTATTTGTACTGAAAACAAGTGTGCATGAGGGAAGTTGTCTTCAAAGTTGGTAGGTTCCTCTCCATTAGTGACCCTTGACAGATGATCAGGTCCTATATTCAACTTTCTTGGTTCGACTATCACTTCAAAATAACACTTTTGGAATAACAACAACCATCTATAGATCCTCCCCCCCAACACTGGCTTGATGACTAAATATTTTAGGGCAAAATGATCTGTGAACATCTTAAAGTTTTTACCCAATAAGTAGTGCCTAAAATTTTGAAGTGCATATACCATGGCTAAGCCTTCTCTTTCTGTGGTATTGTAATTCTGCTATGATTCTGACAATTATCTGCTTGCAAAGGCTATAGGATGGTGTAAATCCCCTGCTCCCGGCTGCACCAGAATTGCTCCAAGTGCTATGGTTGATGCATCTACATGCACATGAAATGTCTTTTCCTAGTCTGGGAATACTAGGATAGGTGTTGTGACCATATTTTATTTTTAGGTGTCCAACCCTCGTTGACAATCCTCATTCCATTGAAATCTGATATCCTTCTTTAATAGTTTTTTCAGTGGCATAGTGATCTGCGCATACCCTTTGATACATTTCTTGTAATAGTCTATATGTCGTAATGTTTCTCTTACCTGGCACATTTATTTTTCTGGTGGTAAATAACAATGACTGCAATCTTAGCAAGATCCACCAATAACCCTTGTTTATAGACTATATTTCCCAACAATATTAAAAAGGGTGTCCCAAAAATGCATTTATATATATTAAATGATATCTGACATTGGCTGCATCTTTCCAACATCAACCTTAATACTTCTACATGGTATTTTAACATACTATATACAGTCCAATCATCCAGATATACTTCTAAAAACTGATGTATGAATTCCTTAAAAGAAACTATGACTACTCTTGAAAATATGGCAAGTGCATTCTTCAACCCAAAAGGCATG
Organism: Picea glauca; assembly: GCA_000966675.3. Taxonomy (NCBI): domain Eukaryota; kingdom Viridiplantae; phylum Streptophyta; class Pinopsida; order Pinales; family Pinaceae; genus Picea; species Picea glauca. Next base: position 16,978 of record JZKD02S1888851.1, read on the forward strand.
ACTGTATACTAGTATGATCCCCATTCTGTAGAAAAAGCAGTCTTGTACCTGTCTTCTGGAGCTATCTTGATCTAATGGTAGCCTGAAAATCCATTTGTAAATGAGTATGCTTCCTGGCCTCCCACATTCTCTAATACCTCATCTGTGAAAGGGGTGGGAAAAGGGTCATGTAAGCAAGCATCATTCAATTTTTTCAAATATACACAGATCCTTATCCGCCCTTGTTTCTTCTCTTGTACTACCATGGGACTTATCCATTCATATTCCTCTATTGGTTCTATGATACCAACTTCCGACATTCTGTCAATTTCATTCTTCAATTTCTGCTTGTATACTAGATTCAATCTGTAAGGTCTTTGTCTGACAAGGCTTGCCTTAGGCTTGAGAGGTATCTTCATCTCTCCCAGCTCTCCTGTTATGCCTTTCATCCCTGTGAAGGTTGTTGCAAACACGTCATTGTACTCGTGCATTAACTCCATTATTCTTTCCATTGTTTGTTCATCCCAGTAGTCTCCAATACTGACCATTTTAGGATTATCAGTGGTTCCAATGTTGACTTTCTTCACCTTGATAGGTGCAAAAAATACTTCTGACTCCAAATATGGACCTCCCACCTCTATTTCTCCTTCAATTTCTGTAATCTGAATGTTGCGTGGGTCATCCTCATCTGGTGTCGCTTCTTTGACATGATATCATGACAATAGTTCTTTGACTATATGTCTGTTCTGTTGTTGATATTCTGTCACATGAGATCCACCTCTAGTTCCTCAATAAATATCACACCTTTTATCTTCTTCAGTGCTGAATCAATGTTGGGGTTCTCATGTTCAAATGAGAAGGTTACTACAAAATTTTGTTGTAGTGTTTTCCATTCAGTAGTACCTCTGCGTAGTTCCTGGTCTGCATACTAGTTTTATGGGATTCCTTCCAATGTATGGATGAAGTGATGAGGCCATTACTATGGTGGTGTCATATTCCATAGTGTTCTACATTTCTCCAAATGTTCTGCTGGTTTCCCCTGTCCATCATATCTTTGCATCTTATTTCTCTCATGCTCTATGCCGAATCGAATGCGCAATAGTTGCTTATATTGGTACCGGTCCTTAATTTTTTCATTGTTCGTATCCCATTATCTTGCATTTATTTCCTTGAGTGCAATGTCTAGGGCTAAGATCCTATGATTCTCTAACACTTCATCTTTGTTGAATTTAGAGCTGCTATTAAGTTCTTTTCAATTTACTAGGCAATAATAGCATAAGCAGGATCACTGAAAGAAACACAATCACAAGGTACACAATATTTATCCTAGGAAACACTTATGGGGGAGAAAACACAACAAAACCTTCCTTAACACAATTTTCCTATAAAATACCAAGACAATAAACCAAACACAAGAAAATATCCAAGACTGAGAAATGCACCTCTCTCTCCTTCTTCCGATAGCTATAGCTTCCTTCAAACTTGCGCACTAGATGAGTGACTTGAGTGAGTGAATAAATGAGGAACACTCCTCACTTATTTATACTAGCTGGCAGGCGCTAGGGAGGTGTCTCTTCATCAAGCAAGGTCAACCTCTTCACTTAGTGGTTATAACCACTTTAATTAGGCCCGGGGTATGAATTCTTAATTAACATGATATAATTAGGGTTTGACCAATCCAAAAAAGGGGGTTTGTTCATACATAAGCCCCGACATGATCAATCCACAAAAGGGGATGGATCTATAAGTAAATGACTCAATAATAAATAGAATACTCTTTGCAGTTACAATATTTCAACACTCCCCCTTAACAAGAAGGGTATTTTACTGACACAACTCAATACAACATCATCATCATCGAGAGAGAGGAAAGCAACATCATCAACATCTGGAACACTGATTGACATATCTATAAATCATCGAAAGTTTTTCTCATCATCAATATTATCATCTTTCACAACATGGATTTGGAGTAGCATCATCATCATTGTTCACAACATGGAGATGGAGTAACATCGTCATCATCTTTATAATGAGGCTAAAGTATCATCATCAACATCTTTAGCATGAGGATAAAGTAATATCATCAACATATTTAGCATAAGTCTAAAGTAACATCATCATCATCTTTAGCGTGAGGATAAAGTAACATCGTCATCCTCTTTAGCATGAGGCTAAAGTAATATCATCAACATATTTAGCATGAGGCTAAAGAATCATCATCAACATCTTTAGCATGGGGATAAAGTATCATCATCAACATCTTCAACATGAAGGATGAAATAAAATCATCATCATCATCTTCAACATGAAATCTGAAATATCATCATCAACATCTTTAGCATGAATTTAAAGTATCAACAGTACGAGGATGGGGAAACATCATCACAACACGAGACTGGAGCATCATCAGCACGAGGTTGGAAATCATCAACACGAGGCTAGAACCACATCAACATCAGCACAAAGCTGAAAATCTTCAGCACAAGGATGCAACCACAACAACATCGACACGAAGCTAGAAATCTTCAGCACAAGGCTGGAATCAACATCAACATCAACACGAAGCTGGAAATATTCAACATGAAGCTGGAATCAAAATCAACATCAACATCATATGGAATAGAATGTGGCAAGTGCAACAACATTTTGTGGTACTTTGACAGTCCTTAAGGATCTGCCCATAAATCATAAGATTCCCTTGGACATAAAATCGTAGTGGAGCTACCATGTGGTACTTTGACAGACCGTCCCTACCGGACCTCTGGGATCTTCCCAAGAACCATAAGATTCCCTAGGATTATAAAAATCCTAATGGAGCTAAGACCATTGACCATAGCTAGTATATACATGCACAGGTACTCTGATAGACCGTCCTTACTGGACCTTTTGGATCTATCCAGGGATGATCAATCCCCTAGGATATAAAATCCTAACTGAGCTACACGTTATTGATCAGAATACAATATTATCATCAGAATCACTCCCCCTTTCGAGGGAGGTCCTTTCGGAATATACCAATATTGTCTCGAAAGTGCTCAAACTTTACATGAGACAGAGGCATGGTTAACACATCTGCAACCTGCTCATCTGTGCCAACATATTGGAGATTTATGGCTCCTCTCTGCACCATATCACGAATGTAGTGATACCAGATTTCTATGTGCTTTGACTTGTCATGGAACACACGGTTCTCTGTCATCTTTATGGAGCTCTGGTTATCACATATAATCACAGTTTCTTCCATCTCCAGATCAAATAGACTTGTCAAAAAATTTCGTATCCATATGGCTTCACAACTAACGGAACATGCAGCAATGTGTTCCGCTTCTACTATGATGAGAGAAATACTAGATTGCTTCCTACTCTTCCATGAAGTCATGTCTGACCCCAGACTGAAACAACATCCTGAAGTGCTCTTTCTGCCAGAAACGCTTCCAGCCCAATCTGAATTGGTATAACCAATCAATTTGAAATCATGATCTCCATTATAACAGAGACCAAAGTCCAACGTACCCTTAAGGTATCTCATCACATGTTTTGTAGAAATGAGGTGAACAGGTCCGAGCTCTACCAGATACCGACTCAGGTTGTTTCACAACAAAACATATATCTAGCTTGGTATTCGTCAGATGCATCAATGATCCAATGATCTGTCTGTACAATGTAGCATCAACCAATTATGACAAATTATCAACTAGGAGATTCAAATTTGTTTCCATGGGTGTGTTCATGGATTTACATTCCAATATATCAAACCTCTTTAGTATTTCAACTGCATACTTCCCTTGGTTAAGGAAGATCTTCTCTGGGTTATTCCAAATTTCAAGACCTAAGAAATAATGCATTAGGTCTTTCATCAAATTCTGTAGCGGGCTTCTTCTTGCAATATGTGATGAGATTTTCTTCATCTGTCAATAATACATCATCTACATATAGTAGCAACATCACTGTATCATCATTCATAACCTTGAGGTAAAGGTTAGAATCAACTTTACTCTTGGTAAATCCCAAGCTCGTCAGGAAACTGTCAATTCTGCCATATTAAGATCTGGGAGCTTGCTTCAACACGTATAGAGCTTCCTTCAACCTGCATACATGAGTCTTTCTTTCTTCAATTTCGAATTAAATATTTCACATCACTTTGTACCAACCTAGTACACTTTCTTAGCTGCAACTTAGTAATATAATCATGTGCTAGCTCTATGTTCTTTCTGCAAAGCACTATCTGTCTCACTACCTGAGAGCATGTCCTCTACTCTCTCTGCAAATGTTCCTTTGGAACTGAGACTCTGCACCTGCAAATTCTTTGAAGCTAAGAATGACTGCTCCATTCTCACTGTGACTACTGAAATATGAGAGTAACTCATGTACTTCATTATGACAACAACTTCATTTTAAACTGAGAGTTGATCAATAACTGATACCAAAGATAACTCTTCTCTTTTCATGGGGGTAAATGTATTTGCTATTGTAGTCATGTTTCCATGGCCCGACTGCACCATCTGCCAATAAATTTTAAATATGGGGATTTCTCCCCCTGCATCTCATACTGTATATGAATCATGGTTGTTTTGGTTGACTTCATGAATACTGGAACTATTTGCTCAATTACTAGAGTAAGTATCTTGTCATAGTCTTCTTCCTCTTGCTGGGAGAATCCTCTGGACGCAATTGTGTCTTTGTACATCTGCAATATGATTGATATGTTAGATCAATATTGGAAGTCAACACTGAATTCCCTTCTAGTATCAMAAAAAAATRCATATCACAGTCTTTCTAACTGGGTTCCTTCTCTATCACTTAAACAAGGGAATCTTCCCAGGAGATTTCATATCTCATACAAGTCTCTAAAGCTACGGTCTAGTATTCTTATGGARTCTGTCTCTCAGTCCTGGAAGATGTCTCTTCATCTGATCCTTTCTGAGATCAAGCTTACTCTGCATCTTGATTTCTTCTRAGTCTACAAGGACTTCATCATCTCTTAAAAKATATACTTATTGTTGAATACCAAGTCTTAATATGAAAAGATGAGTCAGACTTCAAACRAGTTCAACTTCATGYCAAGGTGGCTTAATTATCCTTTTAACAAGTCTATTGTGAGTTCTTGTTCTAATGTTCGGTCATATTTGGAGCCTTCTTYTCCTTACAATCAATCTCCATATGAGATACTCTGGATCTCAAAAGAAAGCTTCTTCTTCATCTTCTTTGGTACATGAATGTATATGGTCATGTACATAGTCTGATTCATGTCTCATCTAATTTGTTTCCTTCTGCAACCTTTACTACAACTTCATTAGGGTTATCACTTGTGACCTGCCTGGAACAAGAACAAGAAAAAACAAGAATAATACTTTGATTTCAATCATCTCATTCATGTATTGATCTTCTGAACTAGGCTTCTAAAATTCATTTATCAGTAGCTTCTTGACATCTGCAATTGTCCTTGTTGTTCCTAGTGGATTGTTTACATCTAAGATTCTATACCAGTACAGTGTGCAGTCTCTTAGCATGATGGCTAATTGCGCAAGTTTTGTATCCTAATCTGTGATTTGTTTTGTTTCCCATATCTTCTCGCAAATGAACAAGTGCTTTTCAGGGTCCTCTCATGCCTCTCTCCTAAATTCTGGTAACCTAATGGTGGGATCATGTCCTACCATATTGAACTGTGATGAACTACTACCTCCACATGGTGTAGATACTTGACTACTACTTCCTGAACTGGCTCCTCCAATTGTTTCTCTTTGATTGGATATACTTCTTGTTGGCTCTCCTCCACTAAAATTCAGTTGTCTAAATGGTGGTGTTCTTTCTGGTGTATTAGACGCACATGGGGTTATGGGTTCCACACTGACACTGACATAGATGGGATTTTTTCCTTCTATTCCTGCCCTTAGACTTCTTGTCTTCATTTCATATGTTTCATGCAAGATTTCCTCAATCTGATCCACAACCCAGAGATCCTCTACTTCTTCTTCATCACTTGCCAAGCCCTCTCTGTCTGATATGTGTCTCTTCTTATTATTCATCTTATATTGGTAGGGTACTCCACTGCGCGTCTTTCCAGTTGTTGCCATTATCCGCTTTATCTGATCTTTCTCAATCATGATTGGGTCTATGAAATCCTCCTTCTTTCCCTTATCCATCGCATCCTCCATTTCCCCACCTCATGTTAGTGCTTCCCCCCTTCACCCATGCACACAGGGAAGTTTAGTTATCCGATTCCATAGTCAGCACACCATTGTTATACAGTAAAATCTTGATTGAAGTATACAACGATATGATATACCTACCTCTAGGTCCCTTTAGAAACTCCTCCTCTGTTACATTGTAAGACTTCATGGTATCTACTGCAAATTTTGTGATAAACCCTACAACAATAATTCCTAACCAGAAATCTACTGCACGCGTGAATTTGTTACTAACTTGTCATAACCGCGTGATCTCCACATGATTCCACTCCAGCTATCTGATCTGATTTATTGGGTGGTTGTATTTTAACCTAAATATCCACTCCTACAACACATGAGGGAAATCACAGAAAAATACCTCATGCACGTCGCTAAACACGTACTTTTCTAGATATTCGCGCAGTGTTATCTTAGGGTTTTTGTTATCCTTCTGTGCAAATTCTAGCTCCTTTGTTTTCAACCACCTTCTGATCTTCGCCTTCCTTGGGTTTAAAGGTCTGAACATTCCCTTTATATACCTTCATTCTCCGCATGCTTGTTCTACAGATCCCATTCACTCAATCCCATGCAAACTGTCCCGACAACAGAACCATTTGTTGGTTATTACTCTTTATAGCTACTTCTTGGGTTGACCCAGGTTCATATCTGAACAGGTTTCCAACAAAACCCTCTAAAGTTGTCGACCCTTCTGGTAAACCAAAAGGAAACAAAACACCCATAAGGTATTGCATTGTCTCACCCGAGATAGTTCTATGGGTGACTGCAATGCTCAGGTGCTTGTAGTCTAGGAAAGAGTGGGGATCTAGATTGTAACTGATCTTTCTCAAATCTTAACTTATTAATCAATCTATTATTATTAAGATCCATTTGTCTATTAAACTTTGCATGCAATCAAATAGATCTATCTAACCACATATGTGTAAATTCATCATTAACAAGAATTAAAGGTGACCAACCATTAACACAAAGTAAACATACATCCAATCATCACACAATACATAGGTTTTACCGTGGTTGACCCCCTCTTGGGATACATCCACAAATATCTGGCTTCTTAGGCCCTTTTATTTATGATTTATGCATAATATTGCACTGCGCGCACTACACTTCCGATCACACAATCAAGAAAAAGGTTCCACAACCTCTGTGAGGTAGACTAGATCACACCAGGCTCCTTAGCCTATGATCTAACCCTCAAGATCTAGATACCTGGCTCCTCTATAGCTCAACAACTTACAAAAGGGTATCACAACAGTTCTTACAATTCAAAATTAACTTGGAGCCCACTTCGAAGTAACAACCACCCAACAACACCTCGACCTAGACCTCCTAGGTGCTTATTTATACTATTCTACAGTCTTATTAATTGTTACATTCAAAAATCCTAACCCTAACATGGTTAGGTCTTCCTTTATGCCTTGCATGCTTTAATCCTTTGCATGCAACGTTTCCTTACACACGTCGCTTTTCCTTCCAGCTGTCGTTTTCCAAATTAAGCTTTACTTTCCAAAAATGGAATTTTCCACAAAATCGACCCGTGCCCAACAAGAATGGAGGGTCATTTGTTGATGATTTATTGCGAAAATCTCTTTGTAATATATTTTCTTTTGCATTAATAAATTGCCTCAAGTGGCCACATATATGTTTCCCCATAGGGGTTTTACCATGTAAAAACATCAGTGTGTCGATCTTTGATCTGGTTATGTGAGTGGTTACTAAAGATATTTCTCCTCTATTGGAATACATGTGTTTTCAAACAAACTCAAGCACCAATCCCTTCCTCTACAAAGGCACTCATGGAGATGAACCCACATGTTGCCTTGCATATCAATGACACCATGACCATGAAGTAAACCCCATACCATCTCATTCACTTATACTTACAGTTTAAAGGGTTTCTCAAGAACTACTTCTCTACTTGGGTACTAGAACACCTAATAGGATTTTATGATGGCCCTCCCATACCTAAACTTGGAAAATTGCATAAAGTCTTGAGCTAGTGTGAAGCTTGAAGAAGACACCTAATGTGAATTATGTATGTGTCTCTTGTATTAGGTTATGGCTTACTTTGTATGATTCTAATGATTCTTGTATCTTGCAATGTTGGTCTTACTTGATTTTGTGAACCTTGATTGATGATGATGCACCCTTGGAGATGGTCATGTTAAGTACGTTTTGATGTTGTACCCAAGGCGTTGGGCCTTTGATGATGAGTGTTGGCCTTCTCAATGACTTGTCATGCCTTGGCAAACCTTATAGAAGCTCCTGGACCTTGGATGTTGCATTAATGAGCTTGGGTGTTGTAGATGCAACCTTATGTGTCACTAAGAGGGAAGGAATCCCCCAAACTTGTACGTTGTACCCTAAGGACATTAGGGTTTTTGATCGATGTTGTTACACTTGAGAAGGATGGTACACCCCTTGGGGGGGATGGAGCCTTTCTAATCAGGACATTGACATTTTCACCTAGGATGTTGTGCACCTAGAGGATGACATTATTGGAGTGGTATGACCTTGCATTGATTCGACCTGGCATGAGTGTGATGAGTTGGAACTTGTTTGATGATGAGACATGACCCTATTGATGAGGGGGTGTGACCCTTTCATGATTATTTTCACTTCTTGTGGAGAGACATGGAATTTGGAGGCCCTTGTACCCCTTGGATAATGGCGCCACCTTCCTTTGAGACTCACACCTACACATGTGACCTTTTGAGGAGATGTTTTTATGTTTTAGCATTATATTTTTATGTTGGAGGATATTTTGGGGGTAGACTTGATACCTATACAACTTTTATCATGGATTTATTAAATTTTAGGGGCCTTTAGAGAGATGAGGCACTAGGCTTGTCTCATATTTATAGAGGATTGTTTCCTCATTTGTAAATCATAACTCGTCTTGTAGAGAAATACTTCTAGCACTTGTTTACTCTCTTATTCATCATGGAGAAGTTATGCATGCTTCTTGGAGATTTATCTAGTGGATGATTTTTCAAGTTCCTTGTGGATGATTACATGTTAGGGTTTCTTTCATGCTCAACAAATTGACTAGTAAGTGCTATTTTCAAGTATTAGGTGGTTTATTCTTGGTGTATTATGTAAATGCTTTATCAAAGTGGTGATAATTTTCATGTTATCTTGTTTTCCTTGGATAAATATTGTTTTGAAACCCTAGGAAGGCTTGCAAGTGAGCTCCCTTATCTTTTCATCATTCATTTCAAACTTGTTGAAACATATAGGGGTATTTTTAGGGTTTGTGAGTGGACTTCCATAGTCTTATCCTTATAGGGAAAATTATAGAGCTTGTGAGTGGACTCCTCTAGGGTTTTGACCTAAGATCCATCTTGATCTCTTGTTAAATTCCTTTAGAAGACATAGGGTGACATCTTAGGGCTTGTGAGTGGACTCCCCTAATTTTCTCTTCTAAGAATCAATACCTAGGGCTTGTGAGGGGACTCCCTTAGTGTTTGATTCTTGAATTTTCTCTTGCCTTTGTTCTCCACGAAAGTTGCATTTTTAGACTCCATATGCCCAAGGAACTAGATGACACTAGTCTAATCTCTTGCAAGGTGAATTTTAAAACCCTAACCCCTTTCTCTCTTTGACATCTTATGCTAGTTTAGTTTTTATTGCAATGAATCTTCATTTATTAACTATTTCTAACCTAACGCCTAGGGTTTTGTTGTATTGTTTACTTAGAAGCATATTTAACATCATTTATTGCATAGTTGTATTAGTTTCTAGTCATTAGGGCTTGATGTCTTGCATGATTAAATTATTTTCATGTCATTTCACTTTTTAGCAAGCGTTGGTTACTTAATCCATCAGTGTAGGCTTGAATTTTATATCTATTTCATTATATTTCATTAGATTTAGGATTGTTTTATTTCTGCTATCATAACTTGTCATTGTTGAAGTATTTATCCTTTTATGCAAGTTTTATTATAGCCATAGTTTTTTCTTTGATAAGTAGTGTTTCAGAGTATTCTTTTGACTTATTAGACTTGCTAAATATCTCTTATTGTCTTGGAATACCTCACACACAATATCTAGAAATTGCTTTGTTAAACCACCTTGTATTTTCCTTAAACCTTGACCTAGTTGGTGGTATAATCAAGTAACCAAGATAGGAGGCCGTAGACTTGATTCATTCTTGTTATAAGATTCCTTGAGGTTTCTATCGAAGCCTCCCTTGTGTTGGTTCCCAATTCTTCACTAAAACAAGGGAAGTACTTTCTTAGGTGACAATAACAAGTACTTCCATATGTTACAATTGTTCTGCATCTTGTGAATGCTTTGCAAAAGTGCTAGATTTATGTGATAAGAGGCTTGCATTGAGTTGACTAGGTTGACTTTAACCAAACCTAGAAATATAATTTGAAAGTGAAAACAATGTTGGTCGTGGCCAATTGTGAAGAATACACCCTTAAATCTAACATCCTGCACCTTAATTTGAAAGGGGTCCATAGAGAGGAGACATTACATCACATCCCCCATTAATGGAAAATTTCCTGCACCAATACGACCTTGTATGCTAGAGAAGGTGGCCTCCAAAATATATTTGGTGAATATGTTGGCAATCCAATCAATGAAAGGTGCAAAGATTGGTACAAGTCGTCCTTGAGAATGGAGGTACCAAATATAACACATCTAGATATCAATGTGCCTTGTCTTCAAATGATCCATAGGATTGTGAATAAGAATAACGGTGCTTTGATTATCACAAATAGAGTGGTGGGACTTTCTTGATGAAGATCCAACTAGTCAAGAATCATTGGAATCCAGGCAAGGTGCTTACGAGAAACAACAACACTAGCATATTCAACATTTGTGGAAGAGAGACCCACTACATGTTGCTTCCTACAACACCAAGAAACTAGTGCATAACCAAGAGTGAATAAGTACCTAGAAGTGGATCACCTCCCAACAAGATCACTAGCTTAGTCAATGTTAGAAAAAACATGAAGAAGGATGGGAGTGTTTGTTGAATAATGTATGACCATGTGAAAAGTTCCTCTCATATAGCGTAAAAGACATATGGAAACTTACCAATGACTAATGAGGCTCCTACATATATTTGGAGCACACGTTGTCAGCAAAGACGAGGCGTGGACAAGTATGAGTAAGGTAAAGTAAAATTCCTACTAAAAATAATGAGACAATAGAATCAAATAATGGATACTTATTTAATATTTCATATTCATCCCTAAGGATGAAAGCTCACAAGAATTAGATCTAGGAAACCTAAAGGTTGAGGTGGAATTTTGAATTTGCATTAAGTGTTGTAAAGGAAAATTTCAACAGAGATGTTATCTTTGTTGAAGTTCTCACTCATGGTCCGTTGTGATCTTTTCCATTGCATATTACATATAATTCTCAGGATGTCTCATGGTATCTCTTCTTCACATCCTAATGATAATCCTCCTCTTATGTGTGCTTCCTAAAACACTTCTTCCACAATGACTAGGCATATAGATAATGATTATGGGGACCTTATTCACGACTCTTCAAGATCTCATGTAGAAACCTCTTCTTCTATACAAAGTAATCCATCCAAAATTCCTCTTCCAGTGGTTGAGAAAATCCATAATGTTGAAGTCAAATGCCTTCCAAAATGACTAGGTAGATAGATAATGATGACAAGGACCTTATTCATGACTCATCAAGATCTCCCGTAGAAGTTTCTTCTTCTATATAAAGTACTCCATATATCATTTCTCTTTAATATTTTATCAACTCCATAATGTTGAAGATGACCTCTCAGCTCCTCCAACCAAGTCAAGGCGTATGCCTATGTGGGTTGTATACACTCTTAAGGGATCTATCAATTTTCTTCCACCTAAAGAAGAATTGCAACCATGCTAAAAGCATATTGTTCCACAACCCTTTCTCACCAAGGAGGATGATGACAAATATCCCACTACTTATAATCAAGCCAAAGACTCTCTTGATGGAAGGAAATCAAGTCTATTGAGTATGATGCTATGATCACGAATCAAACCTTTGGAATTAGTTCCTTAACCCAAGGGTAAGAATATTGTTGGTTGTAAATGGGTCTACAAGATGAAGTTTGGTGTTGATGAATTGATGGAAAAGCATAAATCTCAGCTTGTAGCAAAATGATTTTAACATAAGGAGGTTGTTGACTACACTGAGACTTTTTCTCTAGTTTCTAGGATGGACTCAATTTGAATGATACTCTCTATTGTTGTTTCACTAAATTGGGAAGTTCATCAAATTGATGTCAAAAGTGCCTTTTTGCATGGAGATATTCAAGAGGAAATCTATATGCAACAACCACTGGGATTTGCTTAGAATGGACCTACACCATTGGTTTGTAAGCTCAAGATGTATCTTTATGGGCTTAAGCAAACACCTTGAGCTTGCTATGAAAAACTAGACACATTCTTTATCATTTGTGGCTTCTTTCACGACAAGGTTGAGCATGATCTCTATATTTTTCATCATGATGGTTAGACACTCAATGTTCTGATTTATCTTGATGACCTCATCATCACTAATCATTAACCATCCATGATTACAACACTAAACCTATGGCTTTAGGACTCTTTTGAGATGACTAATATGGGCCTACGCCTTTACTTTTTTGATCTCAATTACTCAGTCTTCCTCTAGGATATCACTTTGTCAACGCTAGTATACTCTGGATCTTCTACAATGTTTTAGGATGGAGGATTGTAAGATTTTTCACACCCCTCTTGCTTCTGGGATGAAATTTCATGTAGAATGTTAGGACATCTACAAACACTTCACTTCTCTTAAACCAAATACATAAGGCAACCCAAGAAAATATATACTTACCCTTCAACCATTTGAACCTCTTATCAATCTCCCAAATAGACTCAGCCGATTTCTGTCTGATTTCAATCATCTCGTTCATGTACCGATCTTCTAAACTAGGCTTTTGAAATTCATTTATCGGTAGCTTCTTGACATATGCAATTGTCCTTACTGTTCTTGGTGGACTGTTTTTTATCTAAGATTATATACCAGTCCAGTGTGCAGTCTCTTAGCATGATAGCCAATTACGCAAGTTTTGTATCCTAATCCGTGATATGTTTTGCTTCCCAGATCTTCTCGCAAATGAACAAGTGATTTTCAGGGTCCTCTGATGCATCTCCCCTAAATTCTGGTAACCTAATGGTGGGATCATGTCCTGCCATATTGAACTGTGATGAACTACTACCTCCACGTGGTGTAGATACTTGACTACTAATTCCTGAACTGGATCCTCCAGTTGCTGCTCCTTGATTGGATGTACTTCCTGATGGATTTCTTCCACTAAAATTCGGTTGTCTAAATGGTGGTGTTCTTTCTGGTGTATTAGACACACATGGGGTTATGGGTTCCAAACTAACACTGAAATGGATGGGAGTTTTTCCTTTTTTTCCTGCCCTTGGACCTCTTTTCTTCCTTTCATATGTTGCATGTAGGATTTCCTCAATCTGATCCACAACCCATAGATCCTCTACCTCTTCTTCATCACTTGCCAAGCCCTCTCTATTTTCTATGGCTCTCTTCTTATTATTCATCTTATATTGGTATGGTACTCCACTGCGCACATTTCCATCTGTTGCCATTATCTGCTTTATCCGATCTTCCTCCATCATGATTGGGTCCATGGACTCCTCCTTCTTTCCCTTATCCATCACATTCTCCGTTTTTCCAACTCATGTCAGTGCTTCCCCCCTTCACCCATGCACACAGGGAAGTTTAGTTGTCTGATTCCATAGTCATCACACCATTGTCATACAGTAAAATCTTGATTGAAGTGTACAACGATATGATATACCTACCTCTAGGTCCCTTTAGAAAATCCTTCTCTGTTGCACTGTAAGACTTCACGGTATCTACTGCAAATTCTGTGATAAACCCTACAACAATATTGTCTAACCAGAAATATACTATGCACGTGAATTTGTTATTAACTTGTTGTAGCTGCATGATCTCCACAGGATTCCACTCCAACTATCTGATCCGATTTGTTGGGTGGTTGTCTTTTAACCTAAATAGCCATTCCTGCAACACATGTGGGAAATCACATAAAAATACCTCATGCAGGTCACTAAATACGTGCTTGTCTAGATATTTACGTGGTGTTATATTAGGGTTATTGTTATCCTTCTGCGCAAATTCTAGCTCCTTTGTTTTCAACCACCTTTCGATCTTCGCCTTCATTGGGTTCAACGGTCTAAATATTCCTTTTTTATACCTTCACTCTCCGCATGCTTCTTCTACGAATCCCATTCACTAAATCCCACGCAGTCTGTCCCAGCCAGAAAACCATTTGTTGGTTATTACTCTTTATAGCTAATTCTTGGGCTGACCCAAGTTCATATCTGAATAGGTTTCCAACAAAACCCTCTAAAACTATCGACCCTTCTGGTAAACCAGAAGGAAACACAACACCCAGAAGGTATTGCACTGTCTCACCCGAGATAGTTCTATGGGTGACTGCAATGCTCAGGTGCTTGTAGTATAGGAAAGAGTGGGGATCTAGGATTGTAATTGATCTTTCTCAAATCTTAACTGATTACTCAATCTATTATTATTAAGATCCATTTGTCTGTTAAACTTTGCATGCAATCAAATAGATCTATCTAACCACATATGTGTAAATTCATCATTAAGAGGAATTAAAGGTGACCAACCATTAACACAAAGTAAACAAACATCCAATCATCACACAGTACACAGGTTTTACTGTGGTTCACCCCCACATGGGATACGTCCACAAATATTTGGCTTCTTAGGCTTTTTTATTTATGATTTCTGCATAATATGGCGCTACGCGCACTACACTTTCGATCACACAATCAAGAAAGAGGTTTCACTACCTCTGTGAGACGGACTAGATCACACTAGGCTCCTCAGCCTGTTATCTAAACCTCAATATCTAGCTACCCGACTCCTCTATAGCTCGACAAACTACAAAAGGGTATCACAACAGTTCTTACAATTCACAATTAACTTGGATCCCACTTCCAAGTAAAAACCACCCCCCAACACCCCGACCTAGACCTCCTAGGTTCTTATTTATACTATTCTACAATATTATTAGCTGTTACATTCCAAAACCCTAACCCTAACATGGTTAGGTCTTACTTCCTTTGTGCCTTGCATGATTTCCTCCTTTGCATGCCACTTTTTCTTACACGTGTTTCTTTTCCTTCCAGCTGTATTTTTCCAAAGTAAGCTTTACTTTCCAAAAATGGACTTTTCCACAAAATCGGCCTACGCCCAACAAGCATGGGGGGTCATTTGTTGATTATTGATTGTGAAAATCTCTTTGTAATATATTTTCTTTTGCATTAATAAATTGCCTCAAGTGGCCACATATATGTTTCCCCAAGGGGTTTTACCACGTAAAAACATCAGTGTGTCAATCTTTGATATGGTTATGCGAGTGGTTAATAAAGGTAGTCATCCTCTATTTGAATACATGTGTTGTCAAACAAACTCAAGCACCAATCCCGCCCTCTACAAAGGCACTCATGGAGATGAACCCACATGTTTCCTTGCATGTCAATGACACCATGACCATGAAGTAAACCACATACCATATCATTCACTTATACTTACACTTTAAAGGGTTTCTCGAGAACTACTTCTCTACTTGGGTACTAGAACACCTAATAGGATTTTGTGATGGCCCTCCCATACCTAAACTTGGAAAATTGCATAAATTCTTGAGCTAGTTTGAAGTTTGAAGAAGACACCTAATGTGAATTATGTATGTGTCTCTTGTATTAGGTCAAGGCTTACTTTGTATGGTTCTAATGACTCTTGTATCTTGTACTGTTAGTCTTATTTGATTCTATGAACCTTGATTAATGATGATGCGTCCTTGGAGATGGTCATGTTAAGTATGTTTTGATGCTAGTATCCAAGGCGTTGGGACTTTGATGATGAGTGTTGGCCTTCTCAATGACTTGTCATGCCTTGCCACACCTTATAGAAGCTCCTCGACCTTGGATGTTGCATTGATGAGCTTGGGTGTTGCAGATGCAACCTTATGTGTCACTGAGAGGGAAGGAATTCCCCAGCCTTGTATGTTGTACCTTAAGGACATTAAGGTTTTTGATGGATGTTGTTACACTTGATAAGGATGGTACACCCCTTTGGAGGGTTTTATCCTTTCTCGTCAGGACATTGGCATTTTCACCTAGGATGTTGTGCACCTAGAGGATGACATGCTTGGAGTGGTATGAACTTGCATTGAGCCAACCTAGCATGAGTGTGATGAGTTGACACTTGTTTTATGATGAGACGCGACCGTATTGATGAAGGGGTGTGGCCCTTTGATAATTATTTTTACTTCTTCAGGAGAGACATGGCCTTTGGAGGCCCTTGTACCCCTTGGAGAATGACGTCACCTACCTTTGAGACTCGCACCTACACATGTGACCTTTTGAGGAGATGTTTTGATGTTTTAGCATTATATTTTTATGTTGGAGGATATTTTGGGGGTATACTTGAGACCTATCCAACTTTTATCATGGATTTATTACATTTTAGGGGCCTTTAGAGAGATGAGGCACTGGGCTTGTCTCATATTTATAGAGGACCGTTTCCTCATTTGTAAATCATAACTCGTCTTGTAGAGAAATACTTATAGCACTTGTTTACTCTCTTATTCATCATGGAGAATTTATGCATGCTTCTTGGAGATTGATCTAGTGGATGATTTTTCAAGTTTCTTGTCGATGATTACATGTTAGGGTTTCTTTCATGCTCAAAAAATTGACTAGTAAGTTTTATTTTCAAGTATTAGGTGGTTTATTCTTGGTGTATTATGTAAATGCTTTATCAAAGTGGTGATAATTTTCATGTTATCTTGTTTTCCTTGGATAAACGTTGTTTTGAAACCCTAGGAAGTCTTGCAAGCATGCTCCCTTCTCTTTTCATCATTCATTTCAAACTTGTTGAAACATATAAGTGCATTTTTAGGGATTGTGAGTGGAGTTCCCTAGTCTTATCCTTATAGGGAAAATTATAGAGATTGTGAGTGGACTCCTCTAGGATTTTGACCTAAGATCCATCTTGATCTCTTGTTAAATTCCTTTAGAATACATATGATGACATATTAGGGATTGTGAGTGGACTCCCCTAAGTTTCTCTTCTAAGAATCAATAGCTAGGGCTTGTGAGTGGACTCCCTTGGTGTTTGATTCTTGAATTTTCTATTGCCTTTGCTCTCCACAAAAGTTGCATTTTTAGAGTCCATATGCCCAAGGAACTAGATGACCCTAACCCCTTTCTCTCTTTGACATCTTATGATAGTTTAGTTTTAATTGCAATGCATCTTCATTTATTAACTATTTCTAACCTAACGCCTAGGGTTTTGTTGTATTGTTTACTTAGAAGCATCTTTAACATAATTTATTGCATAGTTGTTGTAGTTTCTAGTCATTAGGGCTTGACGTCTTGCATGATTAAAGTAGTTTCATGTTATTTCACTTTTTATCAAGTGTTGGTTACTTAATCCATTAGTGTAGGCTTGAATTTTATATCTATTTAATTGTATTTCATTAGATTTATGATTGTTTTATTTCTGCTATCATAACTTGTCATTGCTGAAGTATTTATCCTTTTTAGCAAGTTTTAGTATAGCCATAGTTTTTTCTTTGATAAGTAGTGTTTCAGAGTATTATTTTGACTTATTAGTCTTGCTAAATATCTCTTATTGTCTTGGAATACCTCACACACAATATCTAGAAATTGCTTTGTTAAACCACCTTGTCTTTGCCTTAAACCTTGACCTAGTTGGTGGTATAATCAAGTAACTAAGATAGGAGGCCGTAGACTTGATTCATTCTTGTTATAGGATTCCTTGAGGTTTCTATGGAAGCCTCACTTGTGTTGGATCCCAATTCTTCACTAAAACAAGGGAAGTAATTTCTTAGGTGACAATGGTAAGTACTTCCATATGTTACACTTGTCCTGCATCTTGTGAACGCTTTCTGAAATTGCTAGATTTTGTGATAACATGCTTGCATTGATTTGACTAGGTTGACTTTAACCAAACCTAGAAATATAATTTGAAAGTGAAAACAATGTTGGTCGTGGCCAATTGTGAAGAATACGCCCTTAAATATAACATCCCGCACCTTAATTTGAAAGGGGTCCATAGAGAGGAGACATTACATCACATCCCCCCTTAATAGAAAATCTCCCACACCAATACGACCTTGTATGCTAGAGAAGGTGGCCTCCAAAATATATTTGGTGAAGATGTTGGCAATTCAATCAATTAAATGGGCAAAGATTGGTACAAGTCGTCCTTGAGAATGAAGGTACCAAATATAGCGCATCTAGATATCAATGTGCCTTTTCTTCAAATGATCCATATGATTTATAATAAGAATAATGGTGCTTTGATTATCACAAAATAAAGTGATGGGACTTTCTTTATGAAGATCCAACTAGTCAAGAATCATTGGAATCCAGACAAGGTGCTTACCAACAACAAAAACACTAGCATATTCAACATTTGTGGAAGAGAGACCCACAACATGTTGCTTCCTAGAACACCAAGAAACTAGTCCAGAATCAAGAGTGAATAAGTATCTAAAAGTGGATCACCTCCCAACAAGATCACCAAACTAGTAAATGTTAGAAAAAACATGAAGAAGGATGGGAGTGTCTGTTGAATAATAGATGCCCATGTGAAAATTTCCTCTCATATAGCAGAAAATACATATGGAAACTTGTCAATGACTAATGAGGCTCCTACATATATCCGGAGCACAAGTTGACAACAAAGGCAATGTGTGGACAAGTATGAGTAAGGTAAAGTAAAATTCCTACTAAAAAAAATGAGACAATAGCATCAAATAATGGAGACTTATTTAATATTTCATATTCATCCCTAAGGATGAAATCTCACATGAATTAGATCTAGGAAACCTGAAGGTTGAGGTGGAATTTTGAATTTGCATTAAGTGTTGTAAAGGAAAATTTCAACAGAGATGTTATCTTTGCTGAAGTTCTCACTCATGGTCCGTTGTGATATGTTCCATTGCATATTACATATAATTGTCATAATGTCTCATGGTATCTCTTCTTCACATCCTAATGATAATCCTCCTCTTATGAGTGCTTCCTAAAACACTCCTTCCACAATGAATAGGCATACAGATAATGATTATGGGGACCTTATTCATGACTCTTCAAGATCTCATGTAGAAGCCTCTTCTTTTATACAAAGGACTCCATCCAATATTCCTCTTCCAGTGGTTGAGAAACTCCATAATGTTGAAATCAAATGCCTTCCAAAATGGCTAGGTAGACAGATAATGATGACAAGGACCTTATTCATGACTCGTCAAGATCTCTCATAGAAGTTTATTTTTCTATATAAAGTAATCCATATAGCATTTCTCTTCAATAGTTGATCAACTCCATAATGTTAAAGCTGACCTCTCATCTCCTCCAACCAGGTCAAGGGGTATGCCTAAGTGGGTTGTATACACTCTTAAGGGATCTATCAATTTTCTTCCACCTAAAGAAGAATTGAAACCGTGCTAAAAGCCTCTTGTTCCGCAACCCTTTCTTACGAAGGAGGATGATGACTATTGAAATATTGTAACTGCAAAGAATATTATATTTATTATTGAGTTATTATTCATTAGATCAATCCCATTTTGTGGATTGATCATGCCATGCATTGTAATTGAACAAATCCCCTTTTGTGAATTAGTCAAACCCTAAATATATTGTGAAAATTGAAAATTCAGCCCCTAGGCTAATTAAAGCGGTTTTAACCACTAAGAATAAAAGTCATCCTTGCCCAGTGAAGAGACACATTTCCAGCGCCTGCCAGTTTGTATAAATAAAGGAAGCCAATACCTCAATATCTCACTCACTCATTCGCTCATCCAGTGTGCAAGTTTGGTAGCTGCAGTTGGGAGAAGAAGGAAGAGAGAGGCACATTGCTCAGTGTTGGATATTCTCTAGTGTTTTGTTTTATTGTCTTAGCATTGTATTGGCTATCAATATTAATGAATTTTTTGCTGGGTTTTCTCCCCCATGAGGGTTTCTCAGGATAAATGCTGTGTATCTTGTGATTGTGTTTCTCTCAATGATCCTATATATGCTATGGTTATCTAGTAAATTTAAAAGAAACCTAATAATAGCTTAAACCTTAACATGGTTTCAGAGCTAAGATGAAGAGAGCATCTTTCACTAGATAAATAAAAACGTCACTATTGTCGTACACGAAAATTAGGGCTTTTTGTTGAAGTGAAATATCAGCCTAAAAACCATCTATAAAAGTGTGCCCTAGCCTAGGGAACTATTTGGCACCTTGAGCGCACCTTTTCAGTGGTTAGATACTCCTAAAAGTCAAACCCTAGTTTTGACTAGTACTAGAAAATCAGGAAACCATAACTAGTACTAGAAGTACCCGTCCAGAATTCTGTTGGTTTAGTTTGAAGGGGAAAAATTTGGAATTTTTGAATCTATCTACACCAAGCTACTCACCTCAACCAAGCACACCTCTTGGTAAGTTCAAAATTAAATTCTGAGCATTTTCATTTTTTTGTCATTTTCCTAGCTCCAGGTAAAGATGTCTGCAAGCACTAAGATTGTTTACAAGCTAGAAAGTGTAGAAAACTTCTATTCCTAGAAGTACATGATTTCATTGACTCTTAAAGAGAATGACCTAGAAATATTCATTAAAGAAGATGTAGCAGAACCTACCAATGTTGCAACTAAAGAAAAACACCCAAAGGACACAGTTAGGGCCAAAAGAATCAATGGTGATTCTATTAAAGATCACTTGATTCCTCAAGTGGATTCAAAGAAGACAACAAAATAAATGTTTGATTCCCTAACAGGATGTAAGAAGGAAAGAACATCAACCGGAACATGAATCTAAGAAATCAACTCAAAAGTACAAGGATGCAGAAAGGAGAAACAATTCAAGAGTATTTCTATAGAATATCACAATTCACGGAACAACTAGAAGCAATCGGTGATACTTTAGATGAAGACAAACTCATAATGGAATCCCTTAATGGTCTCAGAATACCTTGGGATGCATTCATCCAAACTATTTTTTCCAGAAAAGAGAAACTACACTTTGACAGTCTTTGGGAAGAATGCATTCAAGAAGAAGATGCAAGAGTAGCTAACCGAGAAGCAATACTATCAAGAGATGAAGATAAAGCCCTAGTTTCTCATGCTAAAGGAGGAAGGAAGAGGTATTACTTCCAGAAATAAACTCATCAACATAAGGAGTCTCACCCTCCAAACAAATTCATACATAAAGAATCTCACCCTCCAAGGAGATTCCAGAAGTTTCAGAAAGGTCAAAGAAGAGAAAAATATTTCTCATCCTACCAATGTTACCATTGTGACAAGA
>JZKD02S1888851.1:58152-70581 GCA_000966675.3 Picea glauca
TTAAGATTTTGATCTCTATTTTGTATATGCACTGAGGACAGTGCCAAGATAAGGGGGAGGGGATGTAACACCCCAGGTTTTGAACCCCCGTTTTAAATAATGTATTGTTATAATGCTGAGAAGCCAGAGTGCCCAAACAATCATTAAAATGCCAGTGTGCCCAAGACATGTAATGTTTTTATCATTATTAATAATAAATACATCGCTGGCTGCTAGATGAACAAGGACTAGAGTTATAGGGGGCTATGATTCCACAAGAGAGGGGGCTCGAGGGGCTAAGTGTTTATTCCTATTTTAATTATGCCTTTTTGTCTAAGGGAGGGGATCGATTATGTGAGATTCTTGGGGAAGGCCAGGAGGTTCTTGATTTCCCCACGAGGTTACTTAAACCCGCCTCTGGTCTGATGGGGGGGTTCGACTGATGGTTGGTTCGTTGATTCCCTGTACATTCACTTATTTTTCCCTCACGCACTTACCCATTCACCGATCCATCCTCATCCACGTCTTGGTTTGGGAAAGGGAACCAAACTGCTTGAGAATTAGCCATGAGACAGTTGGATGTAATGGTCGCTGGTGCAATCCAACCATGACTTGGGGCCTGCACGTCTGGGGTGCATTGGCATGTGCCCTGTTTTGCTCACAACTGCAAGTCCTGAGGGTTCCAACATTGAGATTCTGGACCAGCTGTGCTGGAGGCCCTGTAAAATAAGGAGAAGGACTGCATGAGGGACTGCGTGGCGGAGAAGGGTGGAGGTCCATTCTCTTGGGAGATACAGGATAGGTAGAAGAGAGATGGGTACTTGGATTGTTGTGGGTGATGGGAAACTTGTGAGAGCTTGAGAGCTGACTGGTTTGGGAACCCAAGTACACTCTGGAATCGTCCTTGTGGATTCATAACCCTGGCTCGAGGGAGACATTACTATTGAGATTTGGAGCAGTGGTGTCTACGGTTGGGTGGAACGTCCTTGGTCTACAGCTAGTTGGTGTCGCCTTATATAAAGATAAGTGATCTATGTTATGGTATCATTTATATGTATTTGAATGTATTTCTGTTGTATATTTAATTATCGTTTAATTGAATCTTTAGACTATGCATGTTTGCTGATTATTGTTGTGCATGTCGTTAAAGTCTTTTCTTTTATGCATACTTAAATAATGAGAAAGGTATCAGTAAGAGAAAGAAGTCCAAGGGCGAGCTTGAAGGTAGTGTACCTCGACATGTGGGTGGCTAGGTATGTTACACTCCTTTACTTTCTTGATCTACATTACTCAGTCTTCCTCTAGGATATCACTTTGTCAACACTAGTATGCTTTGGATCTTCTACAATGTTTTAGGATGGAGGATTGTAAGCTTGTTCACACCCCTCTTGCTTCTGGGACGAAATTTCATGTAGAATGTTAGGACATCTACAAAAACTTCACTTCTCTTCAACCAAATACATAAGGCAACCCAAGAAAATATATACTAAACATGTGTACTTCAATGGAACAATTTTCCAACCCTTAGGGAACACTTCCAAAGCATATAACATATTTGAAAATTAATTCATAACGGTGGATTTATTACATCAATAATTCTTCCCCTTTATCTTCTATATGTTTTTTAAATCACTTAACAAAGTTTGCTCGATGTTTTTCAAATTAGCATGCATAACCAACACTAAAAACTACCCAATCATCAAGATAACATAAACTAGAAATCAGATCTGCAAGTACACAAAGTTTGCCACTAGAACACTTCATATACATAGGTAAAATGGCATACAAGTACATACCAATATCTTAATAAAACATGGTACAATTAATCTCTCCAAACCCTAGCTAATGCATCCACTAAAATAGCAAACGCTAGCCATAAACTACTCCTATCTAGGAATCTCTCCAACTAGAGCTGGTTGTTTCACCCAAAATCCACAACAAACAAGTATGACACACTGGAAAGTCTTATTTGGCACCTACACTTGCATCCCATGAGCATACAAGATAGTCTCCCTCTATCTTCTCCACATCAAGCACTCCAAGTAGTAATAGGGTTCCCAAATGCCAAAAAGCCTTAGTCTTAAAAGAAGGGTCGCAGAACTAGATTTTCTAAAACAATGCAAGGACCATAGTTTAATCCATATTTTTTCCTCCATTAACCACCGATTGCGTAGTAAATGGAACCACATAGAATTTGACAAGCTGATTCATGCCTTAGTTCGAGGAGAAATAAGAAGAACCATCTCACCGTTGGACTCTTTATCATGTGCCACCTTAAAAATGCATTTAAAACTTGTGTACAAAATCCACGCAGACCTATGGATTGTATTAGATGCAAGTGTCGTGCTGAAGGAAGAGAGAGAGGGATGTATGAAAAGGGATCAACATAATAGAAAATTAGAAAGGCTATTGAGTCATAATCAAAGCAACATTGCAGGAAATGACTCAAGAAAAGTAGTGAACCTATCCAACCACGAATTGAGCACCAAGGAAATGAGTATTTTGAATAAAGGATTGGGTTTTTCCATTGCTTCGAGATCCATCCCGGTAGAGATCATAGTTTTCAGCATAAAGGACAACATTACAAACCTAAATAATGAGGACAAGGAAGCCATAAGGAAAGACTGCACTTTGGTTCTAAAAATTGCAAAACTTTTGAAAAGCAACTTAAATAAGAAGGCGCATGAATCCCTTACAAACCTGATAAGCAATAACAACATTGTAGTTCTGGAGGCAGACAAAGGAGGGGCCACAATTGTCATGAAAAAAATAGATTACAACACCAAAATTAACAAGCATCTCACCACCACTAGCAGTTATAAGAATCTAAGTAGCAACCCAATATCCAAAGTTTTAAGGAGGTCAAGAAGGTTATTAAAGGATCCAATCTAGATGAAAGGACGAAGAAGCGACTTACTATGAGTTGCCTAATCACCCCTAGAATCTATGGACTCTTGAAGATCCATAAGGAAGGGGTTCCACTTAGACTAATTGTCAACACAATTGGTTCACCAACCTATGAACTCACGAAGTATGTGGTGAAGCTGTTAGGAACATTAGTTGGCATCATAGGCTCTTACATCAAAGATTCAAGTGACTTTGTGAGCCTCATAAAAGGAGAGAAAGTTGAACCAAGGGGCATGCTCATTAGCTTTGATGTCGTTTCACATTTTACTAAAATTCCATTAAATGAGGTCATTCAAGTTATCAATGAAGTCACAGACCTTGAAAAATCTAGAATAGAAAAAGTTTGTCTCAGATCAACCTTCTTTGGCTTTCAGGGAATTTTTTTTGAATAATTAAGCGATGTGGCCATGGGGTTCCCCACATCCCCAATTGTGGTCAATCTCTTCATGGAGAATTTTGAGAAAAAACCATCAAGATGGAAGAGGTATGTAAATGATACCAATGTCAAGTGGCCTCATGGAAACAATGAATTGAAAAAGTTCTATGGAATCTTTGAGGACATCAAATTTACCATGGAACTAGAAGAAAATGAGAGCATACCTTTCCTAGATGTACTAATCACCAAGAAGCATGATGGAACTCTTGGGCACAAGGTCTTCGAGAAGAAAAATCACATTGATAGCTACCTTCACGTCAACTCCCACCACTACCCTTCTTAGAAGATGGGGGTTCTCAATACCCTAGCTATGAGGGCAACACAAATCTCATACGAGGAACATCTTGAACGTGAGATAGGCCATCTAACCAAGGTCTTTAAGAGAAAAGGCTACAAAGATAAGGACGTCAAGAAGAAAATGGAAAAGGAACAAATAAGGTCTCGATCTCAGAACGATCAAACCTCTAATATGAAGGCGTGGCTCCCCTACATCTGAGGGGTCACAGATAAGATTGCAAAGGTCTTGAAAACAAAGGAAATTACAACTTCTTTCAAGCCTTTGATCACTGTCAGATAAAGAATGAGGTTTGTAAAAGGATCTATCGACCATCATCAAGAGAAATGCGTTTATAAGGTTTCTTGTTCCTGTGGGAAGTGTTACATTGGGGAGATCGGACAATCTTTTCAAGGAAGGATTAAAGAACATGAAAAAAACATTAGAACAAACATATTCACACCTCAGCCTTGGTAGAACATTCCCTCAAAACCAAACACCATGTGTGCCTTGAGGACACCAAGATCCTCACAAAAGAAGACCACTATTACAAACAACACTTTAGAAAGGCCCTTGAAATAATCAAACATCCAAACAACATGAATAGAGAAAATAGCCTAGAGGTAAGTAGGAGTTGACTCCACTTGATAAACCAACTAAAGAGCCCTAGAGAACCAGGGTTGAGCAATCAAATTGATTATTTTCTCTTTTCTCATTTGGATCTCTTTATTCTATTTTTTTTAATAATTCTTCATAGATTTATGGGCCTCCTGTGTTTTTATTTTCCTTGCGTAGAATTATTTAACCTATCCTTATATGTTCCCTTCCTAAAGTCCCCCTTTCCTTTTCTTTGTATTTATTTATTTTCCTTACTTTGATTGTCTTTCTCTCTTTTATGCTTATTTTATTATTTTACCTATACTTTAATTGATTCTATATATTAATTATAATATATTATAATACTATGTAGTAATATCATTTAGTAATACTATATAATAAAACTTTGTTTATAATAATAACACTACATTGTAACTCCATACTATTATACTATGTGACATATGTTTTTATTAATATTTTTGTGTTATATATTTGATTTAATAAGTATATTATATTATATTGATATTTTAATAATAATATATTGTAGTACTTTCTAGTAATAACACACTTTGTTTATAATAATAATACTACGTATCTGTAATTGTACTATGTAACCCTTTGTTTTTAAGGATACTTGTGTGTTATTTGTTTTATTTATAGCTTATTATAATACTTTATTATTATATATTAATTACATCTTTTTTTTTATTTTTTTTCCAAAAAAAATTTCTCGAATTTATATAGCGTATAAATTCATTTACATATAAAAACTGCAACGAGTTTTGAGGACAACATGCACTAACAAGATGGTCTCTTACAATCTGTATTCGGCAAGATCAACAGATCTAGGATTAACATGCTTGTATGAGACATAAACAAACTTTAATAGACAAACCACAATTCTGATCCAGTGTATGTGATACTTGCTGTTGCAAAGGACGGCAGGCAGCATCATTCAAAAATGTTTATAGAGGTTGTGGGGCTCTCGATTCCTCTATCGCAGTGATAGATCGAGAGCCTCCCTATCACTGCAGTTAGGGCCCTCTTTGAGAGAGCATCAGCTGCCCTATTGTGGGATCGGGGAACGTGGAGAAACTTGATGTCGGAGAAGCGTAGAGAAAGATCTCTCGCTTTTTGCATCCAGCCTTCTAAATGGATGGAGCGGAGCTTGTTCTTTTTTGTAATCCAGTCAATAATAACTCTCGAGTCGCTCTGGACGTGTAAATGATCGATAGACCATAAGGCAACAAGAGTGAGCGTGGCCCATAAACCCATGAGCTCTGCTTTTGTATTCGTCCCGGCTCCACAGTTGATGAACCAATTTGTGATTCTTGACGGGTGAGTTTTGAAGGTACCTCCAGCCCCGCAACAAGAACCACTAGAATGAGCAGCGCCRTCGAAGAAGGCAATGGTGTGACCSTCGGCTAAATCAATTGCAATCGCTCGGTTTGGGGAGCATCTGTCCATGGTCGGTTTCCAGTTGAAGGAGACCAAAATCTTATTGAAAACCTTCGRCAAAGAAGGCTGGCCATCCTCGAAGATCACTCTATTTCTCTCTAGCCATAATTGCCARCAAATATGRACCGCCAGACTAGGAGGGGCCGATTTATGTGAAGACCATATGGAAAAGCAATTTGATAAGGAGGAGCCGCACCAGGCTAACGGAATGGRAAAATGCTGTAAYGAACGTTCCCAGACCTCTTTGGTAAATGAACAGTGGATCAGGAGGTGAGATAGGTCCTCGGAAGCCTTTTTGCAAAGTGAACAGAGGCCCGACCCCTCCCAGCCCCTCCTTTGCAGCGCCTCCCATGTGAGAATTCTTTCTTTGCCAGCAAGCCAGGTGAATAATTTCAGTTTGAGGGGCACATTCCAGTTCCATAACTGTTTGATCCACGACCTTTCAACATCGGAGATAAGCAATGACTGTAAGGCTGCATAAATATTTTTCACTGTGACGACACCTGTAGCATCACTGCCATCCCACACTAAAGCATCCAGCTCGGCCGTCAGTGAGATCCCTGCGCTTTTTAAGGCCGTGGTGAATCAATTCCACTCAGTGGAAATCGGTTCTCTAAGGGTAAGATCGCTGCTAGTCAACCAAGCATCCGACAGAGGGGACGCACCAGTCAAAACTCTGATGTGAGCAAGAGCTGTAATGTTGTAGGTCTGTAGGTGTTGTCTCAGCGCGGGCGAGAGAATAGAACGATCCCCCAGCCCGAGAATCTTATCCCTGCCAATTTGTATCTCCTTACCCTCGCCAGGCCTCCAACGGAGCCAGTGAAGAATAATGTGTGAAAATGCCACCAGGCCTTTCCAGAATGGCGAGGCTCACTTCAGCAGGAAATGTGGCTTTCGTAACCAATGGATGAGCGGCTTGGAGTCCAGATACTTATCAATGATGATATGATGCCAAATACTTTCATGAGAGACAACTCTCCAGAAATTGCTAGCCAGGAGTGCCACATTGAAGGAGGAGAGAATTTTGAGGCCCCATCCCCCAGCCCCCCGGGGTTTTGACAGGGACTGCCAGCTACTAAGATGGATACGATAAGAGTCAGCTTGTCCACTCCACAGGAAATTAAAATCTAACCTGCGAAGTGTATTTATAATCTTTTGAGGGACCCTCTCCAACATCATCCAGTAAACAGCTAGGCTCTCAAGAACTGATTTAACTAGGATAAGCCGTCCTCCCAATGACAACCATTTATTGCACCAGAAGCCGATTTTCCTTTCAAATGTAGCCACAAGCCAACTCCAGTCACCCGGGGAGGAGGCTCCCAGTTTCATCCAGAAACCCAAATAAATGAAGCCTTCACTTAGGTGTTTAAAATTGAGAGGTATGGAATCTTTAAGAATAAGGAGTTCTGAATTTGTAAGCCCCCAGTAGTGTACTGAGGATTTTGTGAGGTTGATGGACAAACCAGAGACCGTACTAAATCGCTAGAGTACCTCAAGTATAATCAATCATTCCTCAGGATCAGCTTTGGACAATAAAAGTACATCATCCACAAACATCAAATGGACAATCTTAATGAGATTTGATACCTTAATTCCCAATATTTGATGCTCGGTGAAGCTTTTAGTGAGAAGAATACTAAGTGTTTCCATAATCAATATAAAGAGATACGGGGAAAGTGGACATCCCTGTCGAAGTCCCCTCTCGCTTCCGAAGAAAGTGGATTAATTACATCTTCCTTATAGAGTATTAATTCTTAGTATATTACTTTTCTTAGTTTGGTTATATCTTACACTTTGTGTTTAGTATATTAGTAATTTAGAATTTTCTTATATACTTAGTATATTACATAGGTTATTATGATATTATTATTCAATATATTACGTAGTATGTTACAAAAGATTGTTATGATATTATTTATGTATCTATATTACAATAGATTACTATGATATTATTATTCATTATATTGTTTAGTTTATAACATATATTAATACTTAACTTAAGATATAAGTGGTACTATTATATAATATAGTTTAATTTATTATTTGTGTTTAGTATATTAGTAATTTAGAATTTTCTTATATACTTAGTATATTACATAGGTTATTATGATATTATTATTCAATATATTACGTAGTATGTTACAAAAGATTGTTATGATATTATTTATGTATCTATATTACAATAGATTACTATGATATTATTATTCATTATATTGTTTAGTTTATAACCTATATTAATACTTAACTTAAGATATAAGTGGTACTATTATATAATATAGTTTAATTTAATATATAGTTTACTTTAGGTTTACTATGATATTATTATTCATTATATTGTTTAGTTTATAATATATATTAATACTTAACTTAAAATATTAACTTAAGATATAACTGTTATTATTATATAATGTAGTTTAATTTAACTTAAGATATAAGTGGTATTATTATATAATATAGTTTAATTTAATATATAGTTTACTTTAGGTTTACTATGATATTATTATTCATTATATTTGTTTAGTTTATAATATATATTAATACTTAACTTAAGATATAACTGGTATTATTATATAATGTAGTTTAATTTAATATATAGGTTAATATTTAGTGTAGTAATTTAATTTAATATATGTTATAGTTTAGTTTATTCATTTATTTTCAAGTACATTTTTAGGATACTTATATTCATTATATAGTTTAATACATTATATATTATAATATATAGTATATGTTGTAATATTTAAATAATATGTTATATAATGTATTTTAGATTACAGTTTATAATATATTATAATTTACAATAAAAAATATATTAAATATATTTTTTATTGTAAGTTTTTGTTTATGGTTTATTTAGGGTTTATAACAATAATGATTTTTTTCTCACACGTTTTTCTTTTGTTGCTTTTAAGGTTTTATTTTAGTTGATTTGTTTGTTTTCTATATGTCTCACATCTTGTGTATTTATTGGGTAAATTCACAACTCTTATCAATGACGATTTGTCCTGAATATGAATCTCGGTAAGAATTTGAAACGTCGATTTCAATATGACTTCCACTGTGGAAAATCCGGAAGAACTTAACTATGAAATCTCTCATCATAGAAACTTGAAAACCTTGATCCTTAGTCTTCTTCTCTCACAAAAACCACAAGAACAAGTGCTCCCTTTGCTCCTCTAGGGTTTCTCCCAAACCCTAGCTTCCCTTGTCTTCTTAGGGAAAACCCTAACCCTAGTCTTATTATTAAATCATCTCAAGAACCCTAGTCCTCGAGTCAATGAGAGCAAATTACAATGAAAGAGACAAGTTCACCCAAGCTCTCACATTTCTAATACAAGCATGTGATCACAATGATGAATAAAAAGAGTGTCTCCTCCCTTTATTTATATGAAAGGTGAGGGATGCCAACAATAACAAAGTGGACCAAATCCACAATAATTAACCTAACTAAACAATATATAAGCTCACATGTGAAGCACTCCAACTCTAAGTGACACATGTCAAACTCCAAGGCATTCAAGACCAATAAGAAAGGGTCCCAAGGTAAGTGCTCCATGGAATGTGTCCAATCAAATTTGTCCAAGGTTCCTCCTCCAATGGTCTCTGATGCTCCAATGCTCCCTCCTAAGTCATATTTCCCTCTGGGTCCACCACACCTACATGATCACTTCTTAATCCAAGCATCTTCAAGTTAAGTACAAGCCTCCATGCAAGAAAGCAATTGTCCCCATGTTACCTAAGGCTCAATGCCCTCCTCCTAGATGCCCAACACTCCTCCAAGTGGGTCATCCTCTCAAGAAAACAACCAAGCCCTCCATATGTGCACCTAGTGGCGAATGTCACCAAGCCACATAGGCCTCCAACCTCCTAAGGAAGTGTGCCACATAAGCATCAAGTCAAGGTATAACAATCCATGAGAAAGATATCTTTAATGTGTATGTCCATCACAAAACAACTAAGAGTAGTGAACACACCATGCCCCATGTATCTCATGAAGCACCCTCAAGTATGGTCGAAACACTTTCAGAGTAACCCCAAAGATAACAATATCTACATTCAATCACTTATGAGTGGGAGGATCATACAAAGGATATGCTTTGGAAACTTCAATATAACCTACCAGAATGCGGTAATGACTTTTAGGCTCCAATTTGTTTCACGTTTCTCTAGGAATACGGGCCCATGCACTTTATTCAAAGATTAAAAAATGCAAAAGTAAAGGTTTATTTATATACCACTTTTCATAGGGAGTCATACCTTGAACAACACGATTGTTAGGATTCTTTTTCGCACCCTAAAAAAAATATGAAATGGTTTGAAATATGCACGGAAAGAAATGTTAATTACATGAAATTTTCCCCTAATGTGTCACTGACAGAGTCCTCTGCTTTTGGGTTGCTACAAACCAACCTCAAGGGGGTGTCTCTTGATCTCTTTCTTGTCTTTTTTTTACATATAAATATTCAAAACAAAACGTTATAACAACAAAAAATAAAGAGGGTTATGGTTGCATTTAGACAACCAATGTTTCAAGATATTATTTTTAAATTTTTTTGGTAGAATCCCTGTGTAACACCCCCATCTAGGATGTTAGGCAATTAATCACTCATTAAATACATATGCATTAACAAATTTGATTTAACATAATTTCATTGATTTTCATGTCCACAACTCTTTTACATTTGCTCAATGATAACTGTAAATAACATGATGAATTAAGTAGTATGTTAATTCTAAGATTTAAAACTTACATAAGTACAACAAAATACCAATGAAAATACCTCCTCCATGGTATGTTGAAGCTCATCAATTGTAATGTAGCTTTGCTAGTAGTAGGAAGATGCTTCCAACCATTTTTTTCCCGCTTTCCCAGAGTGAAACAACATAATCCTCCCAACCAACTAGGAGCCTAGATAACTTCCTATCTCCAAGAAACCTTTCGGTTTCTTGGCCCTCCATGTCCGTGACTCCAAGAACAACAAAACACAAATGCTTAAAAAAAACTATCATAAGAAATATATCTTCCAAAGATTTCACAACCTCTCATCATGCTCAAACCTCCCCATGCCCTTCCTCACCACTTCTTCTCCCTATTTATCAAGTTTCCATACACCCTTCCCCAAGTCTCCTTAACCACCCTCATTATTATCCATCAACCTCCCTTATCTAGATTTTTGGGAAAATATTAAAATAAAACTAAAATATAAATGACTTGCATTAAACAACAATAAATAAAATGCAAGTCTTTCTTCTCATGCTAGCTAATAAATGCAATTTGACAATTTTCCCCAAAATGTACATGACAACACACCATGCTCATTTAATTCATCATACCAACCATCAATCAAAGTCAAATAAGGTATTTAATGCTTTTAGATATTTTGTATGCAATATAATTTACATAATCAATAAACATTCAATTAAATAGTTAATAATCTACTTTAATAATTAATACATTAATTACACCCGGATGGGGTGCCACCTGGTAAGAGTCTGAGGACACTTGGAATTGGGCAGCCGGGGGAGTTATTAACCCCGACCGCCAGCCCCTGGACATTAACTCCCCCATGGTTCACACCATGCGAGGAGTAATGGTAGTGCGTCTGGCTGGGGTAATGGGCGAGCGAGATAGCCAGATCGGGCGTACTAGGATCAAGTTGGTTGTCAACTCGGCTTCAATGGAGGACGCGACTGTCAATTCAGGATTCAATGGCGTTAAGAGGTGAGAACATGCTTTCGATCAGGGGTCTTATTCCTTTCCTCATCCACCCTGTTGCACTCTTCCTATCCAGCTCTTTGGCTCTCCCAAGAACTCTAGAACCTTCACTCTTTGCAATGTCTTTTTGTGCACCAGTGACATCCCTCCCCCCCCCCGTCGACTTCGACTCCCTCCATTCGAATTTCACTCTCAGTCACCTCAATCTCCCTCTCAGCATCTCTGTCTCCTTCCATTACCCTTTACAACTTCTCTCATCCTCCATTCCTCCTTTCCTCCACCTCCACACTCCCCCCACCATGCCTCGGGAGAGAGGAAAATCCAAGAGGGGTGCTCGTAACAACAACACCCTCTCTCGGCGTAACAGGCTCACTCCCTCCCAATGAGCTCTCATTGCTCATTTTGCGAGCCCTTGACACACTCTCCAGAGGACACAGTTCAGTAAAAACGGAAGCGACATCCTCTACTGCTCACTTCCCTTCATCCTTCCCTCCACTTCTCCTTAGCCCGAGCAAGGTAAAAGAGGAGGCGCCACCCTCAGGCGTGCACCCCCCTCTAGCCACCAACCTCTTGGCACCCCCTATCATTAAGACAGATGACCCCTACTATGGCGATGGAAGCTGCACAGTGGAGGAGAAGATTCCTCCAAGTTGGTAGCTGGAGGACAACAAAGGGATAGCCAACAAAATCACCACAGGGAAATTGGAGGACAGCGCAGGGGATGCCAACGAAGCTGGAAAGGAGGAGGAGGAGGAGCAACATCAACATTTCTCCAACCGCCTCATGGAGGAGCACCTTCAACTCCTCTTATAAATTAGGCAGAAACAGGATGACTAGATGCATCATTCCCAGAGCGTCCTCAACCAACAGATGGACATCTTGTTCGATGTGTTAACGAATGCTCTTGTGTGCACCAGATGCCCTACTTGTGTTCAACAGTTTACCCTGGTCTACATAATACATGGACAACCAGGCTCAACTACAGATTGAAATCTCTAGGTTTTGTTTTTTTGTCTATTTTAGTTGCATGGTCGTTGGTCTAGGTTACCACGGCAACAAGAT
>JZKD02S1888862.1:36150-46493 GCA_000966675.3 Picea glauca
ATGATGTAAAGGGTACAAGTCGGCCCCACCATATGTGAAAGATAATTAAGGTTTATTGTAATAATTAATTATATTTATGAGTTATTGAGGTCGACCCTGTTGTGCCAATAGACACACCTATTGCTGTGTCTGGTCTTGTATAAATAAAGGTGATTTCCCCATTGAGGAAACACACAGTTCACTTGTCATTTGGAAATTTTAGACCTACCTTTAAGGCTGAAGTGCGCACCTCTCTTGGGCGCTAGTTTCAAGGTTGTAGTAGCACCCTCTTGTGTGCATTAGGATTTATGGTTGGGGGATCTTCTCTTGAGAATATAGCAAAGGATTACTGGGTTTTCTTCCCTTGAGTAGAAGGGTTTCCCAGGAAATTTCTTGTGTTCTTGTGCATGGTAATTCTTCTTGTGATCTTGGTTATTGCAGCACTTGTGTATGGTGTAGCTGCATTTGTTTATGGTTCAAGTACATGCTAAATGAAATAAACCTCATGCTTGATCCTAGCATAGTGAAAATTCAACAATTAATCCATCCACATTCTTTATGCTTGACAATATCATTCATCAAAAGGTTCAATGTGTGCACCAAACACCTAGACCAAAAGATGTATGGATGAGCCCACTCAATGATTTTTCCTACTCCCTTACAATTTGCTGCATTACCAGTGATTACTTGAATCACATTAGAAGGACCAACATCATTAATGGTTTTTAATAGTTGGTTTGAAATGTTTTGAGTAGATGCAATGATTGAGGAGGAGTCATGTGCTGCAAGAAGCACTGCACCACTAGTAGAAACACCAAGAACATTTATGAAATGATGGTTTCTAACATTTGTCCAACCGTCAGATACAATGGACCCCAAAGGCTCCCCACTCATTTGTAAACCGTGTCAAAGCTCTTTGAATTTTTGCTCTTTCCTTGTCTAGTAACACAGTTCTAGCTTTCTAATAGCTGGGGCCCTTGTATCCTTTAGGGATTTCGTTGATGGCATTAACCATATCATGCCAATAGGGGGAGCGAAGCACATTGAATGGTTCCACTTTTTCATCCACCTCATGCCTACCACCAATATCAAGGAAATTTGCTATTGTTCTTCTAGATCCAGAGGTTTCAGAACCATGAGGAGATGGAGATGTGTTGCCACCAAATCGATGATGCATCAGATTGAAGCTTTTGTTTTTACCATGTTTTCTTTGTGCAACTTCCTCTATCTTGATGTATTTTTGTTTTTCTTACTTTGATATGATAGGGAAAACTGAGATCCCAATGCCCCCCTTGTTGTCATCACTCTCCATTACCCCCCAAAGATGCCTCCTCACACTGATATATGAACTGGTATAAGGTTTTCCTTGATGAAAATCATGATAACATAAAAAATTAGTGGTTCCACCACCTTTCCCCCACTCAAGTTTTGTCACAAATCTCCACAAGGGTGTCAATGAAGCTTTGCCACCTTCATTTCACTTTTCATTGCCCCCTTCAAACCCTTCCTCATCTTCATATAGTGGGTTGCTATGAGTATGACCACCATCCTCTTCTTCCCTTTGATGCTTATTCCCCACCAAGACCATGAGAATAAAAAATGGAATAATAAACCACAAGAAAACCATTTTCCTCAAGTCTTAGATGAACAATCTGCAATAAAATGAGGAAGAAGAAGGAATGGGAAAGAGTAGGAGAAGAGGAAAAATCCACAAACAAACAAGGATATACAAAAAATTACAAAGAATGGGCTTGGGGCTTACCTCTTTAGCTCTTGAGATATTTGCAGCAATAGATGTCAACCTTTGTTCTCTCCTCCAAGGAAGATGGCAGCCTTTGTTCTCTCCTCCAAACTCTTCTTTGTTCTCTCTTCCAAGCTCTCCTTTGTTCTCTCCTCCAAGCTCTCACAAATCTTCCCTAAAAACCTACAAGAAGACCAAGGTTCAAGTTGCCCACTCTAAGCTCAAGCTCACAAAGATGAAAAAATGAGGAAAACAGTGGGGGAGGAGCTCCTTTATTTCCCTCCTCACTTTCCCCTAAACCCTAAACCTACCCTAGGTCCCACCAGCAAATGAAAATTAGAAAAAAAAGAGTATTTTTTTCCTCATGCGTGGGAGTGTCCGAGCAATTTCAAGGATCGTGTAGGGAGCGTGTAGGGAGTGTCCAGGGAGTGCCTTGGGAACCTGCTCCCTAGCTTTGGGAGTGCCACGCTCCCAGGGGCGCTCATTGGACGCTCCCACTCAGAGCGTGGTTCCGAGGGGGAGCAGACCCTAGGGGGGGTGCTCTTGGTAACACTACACTAGACCACAGCCCAATGGACCATTATATCAATGTTTTCTTTTAAATTGGCAGAAAGATCCACCTTAATGCAAATGTGCTTGGTATATGTATCCTATAAAACTTAGAAAACTTATAATCCATGGCTCTAAGTTCTCCAGGGTTGAACCCCATGCTGGGCTGCCTGATGGTCTAGGTTTCTCAGCATTCAATTATCAATTCGAGAAGGTAAACTTGTGAGACACAGGCACAATATGTGCAGAATCGACCTTGAACCTTTCCTAAAAATTCCTATTGAACTTGCCAGACTCACAAACAGATGGTAAAATTCTTCAATCGACTGGTTCAGGTTTAACTGTCAGAGGGTAAAGACTCAGACTGCAAATCAATCACTACTCTTATAAGTGTGCCTTTTGCAGAACTCACTTCGTTTAGTTAACTGAACTTACGATCAAATAAATTATCTTGATTTATGAGTTGAGAGTAACTGAAACAAACTGAAACTATTTATCTAAGAAATTACAGATTTAACTGCCTTGGAGAATGTTTCATTGAGTTGTTTGTATGGCACTGAAGACAAAAGCTTGTTCAATTTATGTTGAATACCTTGAATCTCTATATCTGAAACAACTCATGCAATAAACCAAAGAGATTAAGGTATGTAACAGCACTGTAGAAAAGGAAGTTCACACGTGACTATGAAGACAAAATTATGAATCTATAGGAATTCAAACATACTCATGGAAATTTAATAGTCACTGTGCAATTACAGGAAAATACAAGAAACAGGCATTTACAGGAAATTGTGAAAAGAAATTAAAACACACTGTAGAATTCGCTATTACTGAAAGGAAATAACTTCAATGCTACAGGAAACACAACACATACCAGGGGGCCTTTCCTGGGGTGTGCTGTTTAAAGAAACTTAGAACACACAGATGCTTACACAGAAATGATCAAATCTTCATTAATTATTCTTCAAGCACAGTTTTCACTTTCAGAAATTACAATATGTCCCAAGTGATAATAGCAACATTCTCTATTAACCTATTCAGATCCCCTGTCATTTACTTTATACAATTCTTCTGAAAATCGGATGTCTCCCTATATCTAATTAACTTCAGAATTTGTGGATCAGATCTCCATTATAGCACAAGGAGACTATCTTCTTCGATCCTTTTGAGCTGAATCCTCGAGTTCTTGACTAACTGTTCCCTTGTTTCTGGCATTGAATGCTATATTTATTATTTGCTGTACAGTTTGCAGATTTTCCTGTAATGCCTGTGAATTTCCTATAATGCCTGATGTTGATAGAGTGTTGACCACGAGGCTCCGTACATTAAAACGATAGAAAAACAGGTAATTATTCATCTCGAGACTTCTAGGAAACAACTCCAAGTGGAATTTCAACTTAAGACCGAGGGAAAGTACCCAAACCACCAATTCCTGTAATCACTCAAAAATACCATTAATTCCTGTAATTACTGATTTTCAGGCAGTAAATTGCAAAAATAGCTTTTAATCACTATTTATAAGATAAACTAAGAGTTTTCTCTCAAATAACAACTTATACCTTATTTCATGCACATTATGCCATCAAGGGAGGTGAAAATGGAAAAAAGTGAAAAGTGAACAGGTAAAAGTAAAGGTAAAAGAGCTGATAAGAAGGTGAAAATTGACACCCAACACCCCAGTCATTAAAATGGCGACTCCCCATCTCAACCACTAGGCCACAGTCCAATGACCATTATATCAATGTTTTCTTTTAAATCAGCAGAAATATCCACCTTAATGCAAATGCACTTGGTGGGTCGTGGCACAAAGAACCTCTGCAACTCATAATGGATGAACTTTCCTAAATGGTCAGAGGGAAACCTGAGAATTCAACCCAAATGGGGCAAGCCATTTTAGCTGAGTCATCAGCTAAGAATTATTAATCCCACTGAGAGAAAACAACTAGGTTTTTCTGGTATAGCCATTGGCTGCATCTGGCCCCAAAATGAACAAGATACCCTGTCACAATCATTCCCAAGCACAAAGTACTGTTGAACAACATCTTGGCATGGTTGATTCTCTAAAATATGTTCACACTGTTGAACAGCAACATTTCTTGCCCATTTAATAACGCTTTGAATCTTATAGGGGACATGTTAAGCCTCTGGATTAATTGTATAATATCTGCAGGCAAATAGAATTTTAATTTATGTTAGCAATCCAAATAAATATTCTAGTATCTATTCAATGCAGCTGATTCCTATGAAAGTGACAGCCTTTTC
Organism: Picea glauca; assembly: GCA_000966675.3. Lineage (NCBI taxonomy): Eukaryota > Viridiplantae > Streptophyta > Pinopsida > Pinales > Pinaceae > Picea > Picea glauca. The sequence goes on from JZKD02S1888862.1 coordinate 40,682, forward strand.
TGCAGAATACTTCCTCTGTGATATCAAATGAATAAATAGATGAAAGGAAAGAAGTGAATAAGGGTAAAATATTCCAAGAAAAACATTTTGCATGTTTACCAATCGACCTGTTCAATAGAAAAGATATTTTATTCTTGTATGCAAAGAAGTATATGTGTTTCAAACTGAGAAAAGCAATCTAAATACTAGAGAGCTCAATCTGATAACTGAATCCTCTTCAACAGCCAAAAATGGAAACAGCTGATTCAGTCAAGAGGGCGGTCATTTATATTTTCAACAGCCCTTTCTGTTCCAGCAGTTGCTTCTGCTCATGGTAAATTCTTCTTTCAGTTTGCATGCTTTGTCAAGTTTTTGATTTTCTCCAGGAAATTAATTGTGCATCAATGTACTGTGTTTTAGATATTGATTTTAATTTTCCATTTTTATTTCTCACACTTGATTTGGAATGGATGAGGTAGTGTTGCCTTCAAAATCACTGCCATTTAAATTTTGTGTTCTGAAACTAAGTAGCCAGCGTGCATGCACACACTCCTCGGGTGCACAAACCTCACATTAGGTGCATGCACCTGCATTGTCTGCGTGCCTGGTCATGTCTGTTCTGCACCAGGGTGTGTGCATTTGCACGAGGTGCATGCCTGAGTGTGTTTGTAATCCTCTTGGGTGCATGCACCTATGTCAGGGGCATGCCTGGATGTGTCTGTCCTGCACTTGGGTGCATGCACATGTTTTGGGTGCATCTTATATCTTGAATCCAAAATGGAATGATATTGAACAAGTAAAGAAGAGGCCAACTTCTAGTAACAGAGAGGTCATTAAGGGATCCATGGCAGCAGTAAAGAAGATTTGTGGTCCAAATATAGAGGAAGCTTCTCTAATCTGAATTAGGTTTGCCCAATTTTCATGAGGGTGACGTGAGTTTGGCACTATTGAGGCCTGTGTGATAGGTGTCATGGCAAAGATCCAATTGACTGGTGGCAAATTCAATGAAGAGAAACTGATTGGGATCTAAGAAGGCAGAAAACTTAGTTTACATTCATATCACCCTTCATCCTTGTGATCGGAAAGACCCAAAGTACAAGGAAGGTACTTTTAAGAAACAGAGCCAATTGTAATAATAATAATAATAATGTTAATTTAATTAACTAAGAGACATAACCTAACAAGGGACACAACCTTTCACCCTCATGACTAGTCAGTGCATATAAGTGTACTGTAACAAGGCTCATTTTATAATCATTTCATTCATTCAATTTATCAATTATATAATTATTATCCTTTATATGGATTTCAACTATCTTTCATTCCTATGTTGGATATTTTTGCGTATATGAACTATTGTATATTAAATTGATTTGCTTGTGCAAATCAAGATGTTAAAGGATGAAAAGAAAACACAATAGAAAAAATTAGATCAACTTGTCAACAAAGAATCAATGATTGATAAAAAAACATTGTCTGACCCAATTGAAATAGAGAGGTCTTCAAAGTTCAAACATAAAAATCCAGAACCTAGAGAAAGAAACCAATACTGATCCAATTGATATCATATAAATCAGAGTGACGCTGATGTTAGGATGTTATCAACCAATAAATCACCAGAAGTGACAAACGACAAATGTTCTGACATTGAAATCAAGACACAAAATAGAAGCATGTCTTGTCGTCATCCAAATCACAAGAATCATTGTGGCCAAAACAAAATCAATATGAATATAAACAATATTCTCCATACATACAGAAGAATCACAATTCTGAAAAAAGAATGGGGACGAAATCAACCCTTGCTTGAAAGCATAAGTGGAGAAGTTCTGTCCAAACAATTGACCAACAAAAAGTCCCAATGAAGATTGACTTGGGATGGAGAAAAGTCACTGGAGGATTATGCAGAATGATTCCAGTTTGCATATAAGTGCTCTACCAACTGTGAGCTCAATCCAGATTCCTTGAAGCTGTTGTTGTTATGAGGTGTGAGGGAAGAATGGTTGGAACCTTTGAACCTGATTGCTGTTGGGGATATTTATCAATTTACTTATGAACAGATTAAGGAACTCTTCAGGAATTACTCCAAAGCCGTTGGGAGAAAAATGAAAGGCTCTCGAACAGTGCCACCGCCTTCATTAAAAACCTCAATATGTGTTTCTAAGGCTGAAATTGGAAATCTACTGGAAGACTTCAAAACAGACTTGCAGCATTCACTCTTTATGCAGCTTGATACCCTTTAGGCTAAGAAAAAGCAAGAAGAGATGGACAAGGCATTAGCCATTTTTTGCTCGAAATGCATGAAGAAACATGCTAGGTATAAATGCCCTTTGAATGTTGTATCAACTGTAGCATCTATGCATAAAATCTTGATACAAGCAGTTTCCAGGGCTCAAAGCAGTTTACGAAGGTGCAAATCAGAATGTTGAGCAAGTTTTCTTTATCAATCAATGAAGATTCAGACAATCTCGACGTCAATTTCCATGTATGACCTATGACCCTCAGTGTCTTGATTCATCATGGAATAATCAATTTTAGGCTTCAAGATGGTATCCTCCTCAATTTTCAGGCACTCAGCCAAATTTTCCAGCACCTCTTCCTCATTAGTCACCTTAGCATTATTTCCTACCTTATGGACAACAACTTCAGCCATACCTGAACCAACAATGGCCGAATTACCAACAATCTTTAGGCCAACACAGAACTGGCAACCACAACCACAACAGGCCCTTTTACCTCCCCCTCCACAACAACATCAACCAAACAATCAACAACAGGGAAAGCCACCTCAACTACCAGCTCAGCTGGCTCCTAATCTGAATAACAAGACAACTCAACCTGTGTATAATATGGAGACAAGGGAATACCTTACCTATTCATTATCCATGTTATATTGTCAGGCTACATATCTTCGTTCCAAGAGGGTTTTAACCAATCTGAAGTCCACCCCCCTGACACTGAACAAAAGGAGGAAGAACCTACTCAACGGTTACCCCTTACCAAATCCTCAACAAAGTCAACTCTTCCTGTTGAAGGGTCCCTACCTGTATCTCCACCGTTTCCTGAGCGATTGAATCAAGCTAAACCACCTAGTCCACCTGCTTTTGACATTATTTGGGAATTAAGAAATTTGTATGTCCAAACTCCTCTACTCCAAGCTATGAAGGATGTCCCTATTTATAGTAGAGCCATCCATGATCTCTACCTTAAGAAACCGGGTAGGAAGAAACAACCAGATCCCCAAACTATTCATGTTGTGGGCCAGCTTGCTGATCTTATGCCGGGGAAAGTGGTCATTCCCAATTATTCTGATCTGGGAAATCCAATAGTGGATGTGCACATAGGAAAACTCTCCTGCTGCATATATTGATTGATTTAGGTGTTGCCATCAATGTCATGACCAAGGAGGTTATGGAGAAATTACAATTTCATAATTTATTACTTCATACACCCACTATTTTGCTGATGGCTGATTGGTCAATAGTTGAACTAGAAGGTATCCTAGAAGATGTCATTCTCTCCATTGATTTCTGGGAATACCTTGTTAATTTTATGGTGCTACACAAAAACTAGTCTTGGTGGTTACCCTCTTATTCTAGGCTGCCCTTGGTTAGCCACTGTTGATGCTTATATTGGGTGTTGTTCGGGAGACATGACTATTTCTCAAGGGAACTCAATAAGAAGCTTACATTATATCCTCCTAAATCTATTCTAGACTTAGAAGAACCTTTATGGATGACTCCGGAAGACCCTGATCTTTCCAATGACACTACACTGTTGCCTGTCTTGACTATTGAAAGAGATTTAACACTTAAAGAGCCTGCTGATGATCATGCAATCTTAAATTTCATGCAAAACTTACATCCCACAAAGGTCCAAATTCGAGATCTTGATTGTTAGACTGATGAAGAGTCAAGCTCCTCCTCAACACCCAACGTTTTAGTAACCTCTTCTTTTTACCTCGACTGCTACTTTGTAACTGCAGCAATAGATTCAAAAGCCATGGCTATTGAAATCTCTCCTAGTAGATTCCTTAATATTAATGCAGTTTACAGTTGGCTCAAAGGCAACAGTCGAATCTGTTGCAGACAAACTTAGCAGTCTTTGTTTGGGACCAAGGTTGCTAAAGCATGGGAGTTAGAGTGAGAGTAGGAGTGGGAACGTCAAGAGTGCCATTTCCCAAGAAACCTCGGGAGCAGAGCATCCCAAGAGCGTATATATATATATATATGCAATGATTTTATATTCAAAAACAACATGCATAATGCCAAATTAGTTGCAAAGTATATGAAAACTTGCATATTTGTGCTACTTGTAGATTCATACTACATTAGTATGAGGTTAGAAATGTCTTCCATAGTACATTAATTATTAATCATTTGAGCATCAACCATCTAGCAATTACAAACAAACCTACAAATTTTTATACCATATAATAGGAAGTAGATCATTAACTTGTGGAATGAAATAGGTTATCCACAAACTGTCAACGTGACCAAATAGTTATGTTTACAAACTAGGTCATCTACATAAGTTCTAAAATGATAATTTAATTGAAGTATGAAGACTAAAAGGTCCAAAACACTAAACTGAGCTAGCTACTAAAGTTTGAGTCTATGACATATAAAGTAGTGAAAAAGGAGAAACAATCATTCTAATTTCTATCTACTTTTCCTTTCTCTTTGCACCACCACAATTTCCCCGTGAGCTTCCTTGTGGTGGTAGTAAAGTCGAAGCAGGAGGTAACTGTGTAGATGGAAGTGGAACTGAAAATGAAGTCCCTACTGCTATAGTTGAAGTCCTAGTTAGGGGGACCATGGCAATGGATGGGGGTGGCATCTCTCCATGTTCCTCATCATCAATAATAGCATTCTTTAATTGCTCCAAAACCAATACTCCATCCTGCAAATTACCCTCCTCTAGATTGTAGTCCCAAGTCTTATATGATGTATCCATCTTTGACTCCTCATAGTAATGGGAAAACAATTACAAGTTGTAATGCACATAATCCAAGCTCTTTGATCTGTTTACATTCCCGGCTAGAAACACTGGCTTCTTATGTTGATGTTTTTGTAGCATCGGGAGGTATTCCCACATTGGCCTTGGTGTCGGGCATGTGGGAATCTTTGGCGACACTCACATTGCATGTTTTGTTTTGGTGACAACCCCTTGTATATTGAGTTGGGGCTTGGTTGGCGCTTCACAACCACATGTTGGGGCTTCACACCCACATGGAGGAATAAACAATTCTAATTTAATGTTGAGTTTAAAAGGGGTTCCTAAACTCACTCATTAAACTCCTATAAAAGGAGAGGCAATGTATGGAGACACTTGGATATCTCATTGTGACATTATGGAGTTGACATAAGTGAGTGAGCACTTGTACCAAGAAGATTGGGAGGCAAAATTTCAGCAAAGGAAATTCTTCTCTTTGGCAAATTTGGCCTAGGGATTCTGGTTTTTTGTTTCTGTTTTTTAGCCAAGGAGAAGTCACACATGTGAGGAAGAGATGAGGAAGGACAGTTGCACATGTGGTACGAAACAAGCCGCACGTGTGGGAGAAATAGGCCACACGTGTGGAAGAAACAAACCACACATGTGAATAGGCCGCACATGTGGTACATAATAGGCCGCACATGTGAACAGGCCGCACATGTAGTATAGAATAGGCTGCACATGTGAATAGGTCGTCCATGCCCAATTGTCCGTACCCATAGTCCGTGACCCATAGTCCGTGTGCGCCAATTAGTCCGTGCGCACAGGTGGTACAAAATAGGCCGCACATGTGAACAGGCTGCACATGTGGTATATAATAGGCCGCACATGTGAAGGT
>JZKD02S1888862.1:50153-63781 GCA_000966675.3 Picea glauca
AGATCCAGTGTGGGAAGCAGAGCCACTTCCAGTATGGGAGACAAAGCTACTTCCATGCGATAGTGGAGTGGGTGAGAATACCTCCCTCGCTAAGAGGGAGTGTTGATGTTTTTGTTGCATCAAGAGGTATTCCCACATTGGCCTTGTTGTCGGGCTTGTGGGAATCTTTGACGACACACATTGCATGTTTTGTTTTGGTGAAAACCCCTTGTATATTGAGTTGGGGCTTCACAGCCACATGGAGGAATAAACAATTCTAATTTAATGTTGAGTTTAGAAGGGGTTCCTATAAAAGGAGAGGCATTGTGAGGAGACACTTGGATATCTCATTGTGATATTATGGAGGTTGCATAAGTGAGTGAGCACTTGTGCCAAGGAGATTGGGAGGCAAAATTTCAGCAAATGAGATTCTTCACTTTGGCAAATTTGGCCTAGGGTTTCTGGTTTTCTGTTTATGTTTTCCATCCAAGGAGAAGTTACACATGTGAGGAAGAGAGGAGGAAGTACAACCGCACGTGTGGTACGGAACAAGCCACATGTGTGAGAAACAAGTCGCATGTGTGGTACATAATAGGATGCACGTGTGAAGGTATAGGTGATGTCAGCAGATCATACAACAACAAATTTGTAAGTTGGTGTTTTTTCGGAAATTTGTTGAATTTATAACTTTTGAGATGACTGGTTTTTGTTCTTAGATTTGTTGGTTTGGTGATTTGCTGAGAGGGTTGGTTTTGCCCTCAAAAATTCTAAACATGAAAAGTTTACATAACAAAAAATTGTGTCTCTTGTGCATGGATGGTTTCTCTCTGATCTTTATGTTTCCACTGTAATTTTTTGTCATAATTTCAGTGTAAAATTATTCAGTGATAACAACTCTAGGGTTTACTGTTTGAATTCACTTGGAAGTAATTTTCAGATCTGAAATTAGATACTTAAAAACTGACATCTTACTGCTGCAATTGTCTTCCGGTATCCTGGATGACCAGCATATGGTACATGGTGCATCTCCTTTGACACTAAATTTATCAAATCTTGAGTGTTAGGAACATAAACTTTGTCCCTGAACAAGAGGATTCCATTCTCTCCCAACCTATAGTCTTCAAACTTCAACGGTATAGTTTCCTACTACAAGCCTTCTGTAACTTGTGCATAATGTTGATTTGATGTTACCGCTTCCAAAATTCTGCTTTTCATCAATATTCTTGACCTGCTTGAGATGATCCCACCACATAGATGCTTTTCCTTGAAGATGGTAGACTACAATCTTGGCTTCTACATGTGATCGATAATCATGCAACTGGAAATATTTTCTCATGCCCAGTAACCAGGATTCAACGCTTCTCCCATCCTATTCTCTTCGTTAAATGATGGTGGCTTTATTTTCATGAGCTCTCCTTGCAAAATATCTGATTAGGGCCTCCTTCTTTGATTTCTGATAGGGGACACACTAGGGCTCCTCTCTGACCTTGAATGCACGTGTGCTCTTCTGGTAGAGTGTCCTGGTGAATGACGATGATGATGTTTGCTCCTTAACTGCCTAAATCCACCATGGTCATGAGATTTGGACGTTGTTTCTTGCTTTGTGCTAGAATCTTTATTGACTTGCTTATGCAACATATTCAGACTATGAGCCCGTATCATCCTTTCATTGTCTGCTCTATAACTCTCCACTTCCTTCTATAGGCTTCATAGTCTTAGCCAACTCTACAGGCTCCACTTTGCTTCTATGTCCATTGGACTCGGTCTCTACATTTCACATGCTGACATGTAGACCTCGAATCTCATCCTCATGGCTATAAGAACATTGAGCATCATCCATATCGCTAGTCCTCATATAGTGACCAGATATGTGGCCTGTACCTCTAATTTTGCAAAGAATGTGCATGCAACAATTATTTGTTAGAGTCAAGCATATTATACAATTGTCATGAATTTAAGCTACAAACCCCTTTTTCCTGGATTTTTCGAAGGAACATTGCTAAACAAATAAAAGCTCTGAACTTTCAAACATATTCCCTTCTGAATTATCTTTCTGATGGTTGTACCCATGCCTCAATCTGATTTTTGAGCTGAGAGTTATGGCTTTCTGAAATCAACAGTTTACTCATTTTTGCACCTATTTCGAGAGTACCAAAAATATTGAGGGCTAACTTCTGCTTGTTGTAGAAGAAAATTTGGCGAGAACCAGGAAATTTTTTATATGAGGAGATGATAGTATTCATGATTTTGAATACACAACAACTCTCAGATTTAGGATCTAACACTCCTTCTGACTTCTGCATCAATCTAAATTTTCCAATTTGTCCCTTTTGCTCTTCCTTGGACTTGGAATTTTTGACCAAAAATGGCTATCTCCCAAACGGAGCAAAACTGGCAAAAATCCCCTTAAGACAAAGTTGTTTGGATTGATGAGTAGATATGTGGCATGTACCTCTACATCTGCAAAGAATGTGCATGCAACAATTATTTGTTAGAGCTAAGCACATTATACAATTGTCATGAATTTAAGCTACAAACCCTTTTCTCTTGGATTTTTCGAAGGAACATTGTTAAACAAATAAAAGCTCTGAACTTTCAAACATATTCCCTTCTGAATTATCTTTCTAATGGTTGTACCCATGCCTCAATTTGATTTATGAGCTGAGAGTTATGGCTTTCTGAAATCAACAGTTCACTCATTTTTGCACCTATTTTGATAGTACCAAAAATATTGAAGTTGACTTCTGCCTGATAGTATTCATGATTTTGAATACACAACAACTCTCAGATTTAGGATCTGACACTCCCTCCGACTTTTGCATCAATCTAAATTTTCCAATTTGTCCCTTTTGCTCTTCCTTAGAATTTTTTACCAAAAATTGTTATCTCCCAAACGGAGCAAAACTGGAAAAAATCCCCTTAAGACAAAGTTGTTCGAATTGATGAGTAGATAAAAAGTCGAGTAAATAATTTTTTTTGGATAGGTGATTTGGGGTCCCTTTTCTTCCTCTTAAGTTTTCAAAAATTCCCATAACGTGCCCAAAAATAGTGGATTTTTCCCTATTTCAGCATTTCCAGTGCACACCCCTTTGAATTTTGCTAGAGGCCCAAATGTGTATCTTCGTGCTTGATTTTTGAGCTATCTATAAATATTCCACCTTTATCTGGGCCTCGGTTACCGAGCACGACCCACACCTTCAAAATCCACTATTTCACGTTTTTCAAAAAATGGAAGCAAAATTAGCCAGTGGCCCTCATTGGATTTCTTGTATCCCTTGTCACTGCAGACAAACACCAAAAATTTCGTCCAAAACTGAGTTGAAATGCTCTTGTTATGCCCAAAACAAGTTTTGGGCTCTAGACTTTTTGTGGTAAATTACCAATTTTCTCCTTCCCTTTTCCTCCTTCTCTCTTTCTCTTTTTTTCTTTCTCTCTTCCTCTTTTTTTTTTTTCTCTCTTCCTCTTATCGATGATCAAGATCCTTCTCATTCGTCGACATTTTGGCACCAAACTCTCACTCTCCTCCGATGTATCGACGTCATAATCGGTGCAAATTTCTTTTCATCGTCGATACATGTTGTATCGACAACTTATCCTCTTTCTCTCCGATATATCGACTTATGTGATTTTCCTCGCCGACAAAATCACATTATTCTTGCCGATATATCGACAACGAAACACTTTTTCTTGTTGGTATATCGATGGCGAAACGCCTTTTCTCGTCTATGTATCAACGACGAAACACTTTTTCTCACTGGTATATTGGTGGCGAAATGCTTTTTCTCGTCGATATATCGACGTCAAAAACGCCTTCTTGTCGTCGGTGTATTGGTGACAAAAACCTATCCTTCGCTGAAACACTTCCTTTGTTGGCGACCCGAAAAGGTTCTTTCTTATCGATGTATCGACGAAGATCTTCATTCCTCATCGATACACTGTAGATTTTCTATGACAAAAAACAAAACTTCATTGAAACCTTTCGTCAAACACTTGGCTGAAACACTTGGCTTGCATTTAATCTGAGTTATTAATGAACCAATTACACCACATGCATTTAATAAACTATAATCAAACTAAAACTGAAATGAAAGTACCAATCAACCAAGTAGATCCTACTGTAAGCAGTTGACACAAGAAATTAGGCATAAGCCACGGAAAATCCTCATGAACTGTGAGGCAACCCAAAAATAGAGAAAATCTTTTATTTCAAGTACAAATTACAATCATTCAAGTTGTACTTATCTCATCATTTGACTAGCATTTGTCTCTAGAAATTGTACAGACTGTTACTGCTCCCTTTCTATCAATTTCGTACATTGTACGGACTGTCCAGACCAACAATAAATGCACAGAAATTAGTCTAGAAATGCATGCTTGCAATTTGAAACTGTAAGACCTTCATTAATAACTGTATTAACCTCAGTTTGCGTGCTGGAAATCACTGTATGACCCAAAAAATAATAAATGCACCCTCCAACTGTGTATGCAACAGTATGGCCCATAAATTAAATGCACATGCTGTACTGAATTCTCTCTTGGAAATCGTGCTTGAAATATTGCTCTTGCTCTACCTTTCTCCAACTCATTAATTTCTCTCTCTTCAATTAATGACAATGTGAATTCAATAATGTTTTCTCTCTTTCCCTAGATGTCTTTTTATATTTTTCCTCTTCCCAAAACCCTAACTAACTAATCTCAACTAACTCATCAATGGCTGAGATCAATCATATCTAAAGGCTCACATTAAATGCTCATTTAATAATACACTTTATTATTAAATGCTCACAAATCTTTTTGGGACCCACAACTTAACTTTTCACTTAAGTCATTAAAAAACATAAAGTCACTTTTATATTATAAAACACTTTAGGAAAGTCAAAATGGTCCCCACCATGTAAAACATCACAAAATCATGGTGTGATCTCCTGAGTTACATTTCTAACACTCCCCTCTTAACGAGGGAGGTTCCAACACTATCATCTTGACCACTGTCAAGAACTCCCTCTGGCTTTGGAAGCTGATGTTGGAAGACAACTCAAAACTCTAGATCCTACTCATTCTCTATATGCTGGCTGAGTCTCCTGGAAGTGCTTTCAAGAGAACCTTCTTGTTCTCCTAAATCCAAGGGTTGATCTTCTGCATGCACTCCCTCTGCAACCCTTTCATGAGCCAACTGCTCATATTCAATTCCAGATGCTGACATCCATCTAGAACTACTATACATAGTCATTCCTCGAACCAAGTACAATCTCTCTTTCTGATCATCAAGCAATAATGCTTCGACCGGTTGTACTCCTACAGGATACAAGAACACATGTCCCGACCTGAACACTGTTCCCCATCCCGAATCTTCCAGGGCTGAAATAGAAATTAAATTCACTGGAAGCCCTAGGACAAACAAAACTCCTTCCAAAGTGAAGAGCTCACCAAATTCAAGTTGGAACCTGACTGTTCCAACCCCTCTGACTGCTCGAGTAATGTCGGTCATAACATTGCAACAAGGTCCAATCTCATTGATACTCATAAAGGCACCCCACATGGCAGTCATGTGTTTGGATGCACCACTATCAATGATCCAAGAATCTGCAAACCTTTCTGAGCTTCCCATGCTTGAATCAAGAGATACAAGACAAAGTTCTTTCTCAAATTCCTTTGAGAAGTCATCTACAACAATTGAAACTACTGCACAACTTTCATCCTTCTTCTCCTTCTTCCGATTAGGACAATGGCTTGCAAAATGTCCAAGTTTGTTGCAAACATAGCAACGAATCTTACTCAAGTCTTTCTTCTTCTTGCCTTTGATTTTTACAGCAATGGTCGCATTTTCATCAATATCAATATCTGTCTTGGCTTTACCTTGAGACCCCTCCCAGATCTCCTTTTGGGTCAAGTCATCCCATAATCTACTCCAGTCTGGCAACTTCTCTCTACCCACCACACATTTTACAAAAACCTCCCACTCTTTGGTAAACCCCTTAAGGGCTATCCTCACCATTTCTGAGTCAGAGATGACCTCACTTACAAAAGCTAGCTCATCTTTCACTTGAGCCAATCTGGTCAAGTAGGTAGCTACATTATCCTCCTTGATCATTCTAACGCCATGCATCTTGTCTTTCAGGGCCATCTTTCTATTCTCATTTTTGGCTTCAAACAAATTTTTCAAAGTGTCCCACATCACTTGGGTTGTTGGTTTCTCAGCCAAGTGTGGGATAAGGTGGTCTTTCACACCATCCAGCAAGATTCTTTGTGCCTTAGCCTCCTTTATCTCATGAAGGTCTAGGGCAACTGGGTTATTTGTGGGTACAACAACAATTGTATTGACAAAATTCCAGATCTTATTCTCCTTTAGAACTGCTGCTATTCTAACTTTCCATTGAAGGTAATTAGATATGCCATCTAATCTGTCCTCAAACCTTATACAGAAAACCATTATTTCTTTAGTTGTTCTTGCTGAAAATAAACCAATCAAAATCACAACAAAACAATCCCTAACTCTCGCTTTCTCCTTTCAACTTCACTTACAAAAACCTAGGCTCTGATACCATGTAGATTTTCTATGACAAAAAACAAAACTTCACTGAAACCTTTCGTCAAACACTTGGTTGAAACACTTGACTTGCATTTAATCTGAGTTATTAATGAACCAATTACACCACATGCATTTAATGAACTGGAATCAAACTGAAACTGAAATGAAAGTACCAATCAATCAAGTAGATCCTATTGTAAGCAGTTGACACAAGCAATTGGGCATAAGCCACGGAAAATCCTCATGAACTGTGAGGCAACCCAAATATAGAGAAAATCTTTTATTTCAAGTACAAATTACAATCATTCAAGCTATACTTATCTCATCATCTGACCAACATTTGTCTTTAGAAACTGTACGGACTGTTATTGCTCCCTTTCTGTCAATTCCGTACATTGTACGGACTGTCCAGACCAGCAATAAATGCACAGAAATCAGTCTAGAAATGCATGCTTGCAATCTGAAACTGTACGACCTTCATTAATAACTGTATTAACCTCGATTTGCATGCTGAAAATCACTGTACGGTCCAGAAATAATAAATGCGCCCTCCAACTGTGTATACAACAGTACGACCCATAAATTAAATGCCCATGCTGTACGAAATTCTCTCTTGGAAACGGTGCTTGAAATATTGCTCTTGCTCTACCTTTCTCCAACTCATTAATTGATCTCTCTCTTCAATTAATGACAATGTGACTTCAATAATGTTCTCTCTTTCCCTAGATGTCTTTTTATATTTTTCCTCTTCCCAAAACCCTAACTAACTAATCTCAACTAACTCATCAATGGCTGAGATCAATCATATCTAAAGGCTCACATTAAATGCTCATTTAATAATACACTTTATTATTAAATGCTCAAAAATCTTTTTAGAACCCACAACTTAACTTTTCACTTAAGTCATTAAAAAAGATAAAGTCACTTTTATAATATAAAGTCACTTTTATATTATAAAACACTTTAGGACAGTCAAAATGGTCCCCACCATGTAAAACATCACAAAATCATGGTGTGACCTCCTGAGTTACATTTCTAACGTACACACTACATCGGCGACTAAACCCTATTTTCTACCGACATTTCGGTGCCTGATTGTCTTTCTCCTCCAACATTTCAGCGCAAAATCCCCTTTCCTCACCGACATTTCGGCGTGGAATACTCATTCTTCATCGATGTATCGACGAAGATCTTCTTTCTTCGCAGATACATAGTGTATCGGCGTCTCGAGAACATTCTTACGCTTAGCTGAATTTTGAGATTTTTCGGATTTGTGATTGTCGCAAAAACGCTCGAGTAGATGCTCTGAGCCAAATTTAATGACTTAGGGGTCAAATCGACCCCCATAAAACATCAATAGCATACAAAATTTGAATTTAGGACCATGACCCCAAATTCTTATTTTTTACCCAAAAACTACATAGATCTAAGTTTGGTTGTTGTAGCAGACCCATACAACCTTGGTGTTGTAACCAGTGCTATGATACCACCTTGCAGTGTCCCCACTACCTAACCCATAAAAAAAAATTCTATTACCAATAAAACTAAATGCATATACAACATTTCTAAAACATGAATACAACAACTTATACTCATGCACAACACATATTTGCTTAAAAATCAGAGTTCATACGCAACAATAAAAACCCATGAATAAAATTGATAAAATAGAGATAAAATCACTTATCTTTTAACAACAAATGAGCAACATACTGCAGGGGATGAACGTTCCTCCCAACCGTAGATTTGTTGCTCCAAATCCCAACAGCAAATCACCCCCGAGTTGGGGCTACGATTCCACAAAAGAGGGTTTCTCTCTCACGGCCCAATTCACTCCCACAATCCACTAGTTTTCTAACAACTATCCGAATCCTCCAACTCTCTTCCCCTCAACCTATGAAACCCAAGGAATTGGGATCCCCCTTCACTGCATACAATCCCTCGAGCCTTCTCTCTTCCCTCCAGGGCTCTAGCACAAGGTTGGCTAGGAATGCTAGTTGCCCCAAGAAAATTAACAAAACAATTCACTGTTCAAGGGAAAATCATTCACACAAAAATCTCCCTATCTACAGGCCTAACATTTTTCTTCTTCATGCAACAAAAGTTGCAACAAGTTTCCCACAACACCTACTATAGTTGCCTTCAAGTTCCAATGCTCTCCACTACCTTGCTACTCCAAAAAATTCATGCAAAAACTACCCACAATGGCCACTCGAACATCTCTTTTACCCATGAGAATTGACTCACATTCCCCAAGGTTGATTGTACTTAGCCCCCATGCTCTCATAACTGTGGGGTGTGACTTTTCCCACCAACCCCTCTCACATGTATTTAATGTTTGGGCTCTCATACACTCAAAAGCAAATTAGAAGATTTACTCAAAGCAATAATTTTAGGAAATTGGGTTGGAATTAATACCCATGAATAAATCCCCCCCTTGGATCCCTCTCTTAGACATTCTTAGGCATTCCCATCTCTTGTGGAAACTTAGCCCCCAATTACTCTGTCAGCGTCCACACGCAGCCGTCACATTTATTTTATTATTATGATCATATACAATGTTTACAAATTACATATTCAGACTTAGGCCATACATTGTATTTAATTACACATCGCTAAAACGGGAATTATAAATGGGGGTGTTACAAAGAAAATATAAAGCATGCGAGAAATCATTTTTTTATTTATTTTCATCGTTATATCATTTTTCTATTTCATAATATAAATATTAAACTAAGATGAATTCATACAAAAGCAATGAACAATATCAATAATGCAATAAATCAAGCACACAACATGACCTACCTAGCCTACCTACCCTACTCTAAGCTAGGAAATCAAGTTACTTCTGGAAAATAGGGTTTGAGAAGGTATCCATTAACAGGTAATGATAACTTCTCTACCTCAGGTGTAGTCAAGTGGAAAGAGTTAGTTCCGGACTTCCCCTCAATCCGGTAGGGACCAAGCCATAAGCTATCAAACTTCTTGTGCATCTTCGGCTTTTCCTTCCACTTGTCTCACAACAGTACAAGGTCACCCTCTTCAAATGCCTTTGTCTTGCTTTGTGATCAAATGTCCTTTAATCTTATCCTAGTTCTTTGCCATTTGATCCAAAGCATTTCTCCTAGACTCATCCAATTCTACAAGTTGTTCAATCCTTCCCTGCAGTGCCTCATCAATCATATATTGTTGTGCAAACTAGAGGGTAGGGATCTGGAGGTTGATTGGCAGTTTGGCTTCCAATCCATATACTAACTAAAAAAGGATCATTCCTGTGGAAGTCTTAGTAGTGATACGCTCTGCCCATAATGCATATTTGATCTTGCTATCCCATACCTTCTTGTTTTCCCCTACAATCTTCTTGATAATATTCATCAAGTTCTTGTTACTAGATTCTGCCAATCTGTTTCCTTGGGGATAATAATTGGATGAGTGAGACAAAAAAATTCCATACTTGAAGTAAAAATTTGTTAATGCTAGAGAGTTGAAAGCCTTTGTGTTATCAGTGGTAATCTTGGTAGGGGCATCAAACCTTGTTATTATTCTATCTTCAAGAAAGCTCATCACGACTTCCTTGGTTGCCTTTTTTGTCGGGATGGCTTCTACCCACTTAGTGAAATAGTCTGTAGCAGTCAATACCCAACGTTGTCCGTTGCTAGAGTTGTCCTTAAACTCACCAATGAAGTCTAAACCCCATTGTTTGAAGGGCGCCTCAACAACGACCGACTTCAAAGGTAAGGTGGGCAATCGTTGTTTTCCTGAAAGAATTGACAAGGTTGGCAAGACCTCACATATCGTTGAGTATCAGTAAACAAAGTAGGCCAATAATAACCAGCTCTCAAGATCTTGTGGGCGGTGGTGTGGGCGGAAAAACGATTGCCACAATGCCTAGAATGGAGCTCCATGATCAATTTATCAGCTTCACCGTTGTTTACACATCTGAGGATAACTCCATCAGAGTTCTTCCATCCCAGACCATCTTGAGTCAGACAATACTTCATGGATTTCAATCTCAGGGCTCTTCTCTTATGATCAACCAAGCGGTTGGGGCATGAAAGGTTCTTCAAGTAGTAGATGATGTCGGAATACCATTCGTCATGTTCTAACTTGCTCATAACTACATTGACTTGATCATTTTCTCCCATTTTAATGGCTTCCTCATTGCTCTTAGTTAAAATCTTGGCCAAACCTTGTCCTTTAATGATCTTGGTGGGATTAATCTCTAAGTCGTACTCATTAATCTTTGACACCCACTTTCCCCTAGTCCCATGGCAATCTTGTTGGGAAAGGACATCCTTGACAGTGGGGTATGGCACATATGCTCTGATCTTATTATAACCAACATAGCTCTTAAAGTGCTTGAAGGACTTGACACGAGCATAAGGTTGCTTCTCAGTGATTGAATACTTTAGTTCTGCATCTCTAAGGGTGTTGCTCATGAAGGAAATAGGTTGTTCATAATCATCCTTATTCTTTTGTAATAACACCCCAACAATAGTGTCTTGGGAAGCAAATGAGAAAATTATGCAATCTCGGGAATAATCAGGGCTAACGAGGACTAGCGCCATAGTAATTTCTTCCTTAATATCTTCAAAGGATCGTATGTTGTCATCATACCATTTGAATGAAACATCTTTCTTCAATAATCCATTCATTGGTTTGACCTTGACAAAATTTGGGATAAATCTTCTAATAAAGTTGATCTTACCAAAGAATGACTGTAAGGACTTCTTGTTAGTTGGGGGATGTATCTTCTTAGTGGATTCAACTCTCTCTAGGTCGATTGAGATACCATACTTTGGATTCAGAGAAATATCATACTTCCTACACCGCTCAAATATCTTCCTAAGTTGTGAAACATGTGCATTTCTTTCCTTAGAAACAACCATTAAATCATTTTGGTATATCTCTATGATTTTCCCTATTAAGTCCCTAAAGGAAAAATACATGGCTCTCGGGAAGGTGGATCCAACATTCATGAGACCAAAGGGCATCCTTAAATACATAAAGGTCCCCCATGGGGTGGTAAAGGCAGTCTTGAGTCGATCCTCCTCCCTTACCAAGACTTGGTTATGCCTAGAAAAACCATCCAACATTGACATCATTTCAACACCATTGACTCTTTGTAACAAGTGTTCCATGTTGAGGAGGGGGTAATTGTCTTTAAGTGATAGTTGGTTGAGGTTCCTAAAGTCCACACATAATTGAATGTCTCCACTCTTCTTTTGGACAACAACCAAGTTGGACATCCAAGAGGAAAATATCTAATGGGGGCTATGATCCTTGCATCAACCATTTTTGGGAGTTCTTTTTGGATTTCGGGGGCTAACTTGGGGTTAATATGCCTTAGTTTCTGTCTAAATGGTTTGCCCCCCCCTCTTCTTGGAGAGGGATGGCATGTTGGATAACATCACCCTTATAAGCCTTGAGATCATCATATGCCCAAGCAAAAATGGCTTATACTCTCAAATAATGCTTAACATACTCTCCCTTGCAGCATGGGTAGTTCCTTTACCTATCTTTACCATCCTTGGGTCATTTTTTGAGCTGAGATTGAACTCAAAAGATTGATCAGATTGGTCAATAACAGGATTTCCTTTGTACATATCATGTCTATCGAATATTCTTTCCAAAGGCACAACTCCCTTTGGGAGAGTATCATTAGGCAAGTCTTTGATTTTCAAGTTCATGGATTCGGCTAGGAAATTAACTTGAGTATCGGAGAACTACTTGCTGCTTTGCAAGAAGCGAAGGATTTGGGCATCATCATTGAAGACTTGCCAATGCTCAAGGTTATCAGGGACATATGGTCGAAAGATAATTGTCGCTTACATATATCACGAAGCATTTCTTCATAGGGTTGTAAGGTGGCTGCAGAGACAGCTAAAGCGTTTGCAACATGATTCTTCTCTCTTGGGACAGCTTGAATTGAAAAGGAATCAAAGAGTTCTATGGTGTCCCAAATCGAGTTCTTGTATCTCCTCAATTTTTCATTCTTAGTAGAAAATTTATTTTTTACTTGGGATACTACCAAGCCAGAGTCACCTATAACCTTTAAAAACTTAATATCTCTATCGAGGACTAGGTCGAGCCCTATGAGTAAAGCTTCATATTCGGCAATGTTGTTTGTACAATCGAACTCTAGCCTATAAGAGAAAAAGGTGGCCTCTTTAGGAGGGGCTATGAGGACAATCCCCACACGATGACATGGGACAAGGAGGACACAGAAATACGAGTGTCTGACACATGACATGACGACCTCAGAAATAGGACATGGAGGACACGTTTATATATATATATATATATATTTAAAAAAATTATATATGTGAAAAAAATTTGAAAATTGCACATACAAAAATGAAATATAGACATAAAGATTCATATTTTGTTAGAAACTAGAAGATTTACATGATACAAAACATGTAACATAATACATTGTAACATCAATGATGATAAAATGACGAACACTGAACACACGAGAAATTAGAACCATGAGCTACAACATCTTGATCTCATTAAGTCACCAAAATCAAAATGTATTACAATGTAGATAGATACTGAGTTAGATACTATAGGTGGGAATGCCAATGGAAAATACAAAATAGCCATAGGGTAGATATTAGAACCGTAGATGGAAGAATCTCATAGCTCATGAGTCGTGACTGTCAGTATTCCTCCATGTCATAATCATCAAGATCGACATCACTACCACTGCTCTCTCCTCCATCCTCCTCCCCCTCCTCTATATCCAATGCAATTTGTGCATCTGTTGATCTGGAGGATGACCCCTCAAGAGGATCACCATCATCAAAAGTGACCGGCTCTAGCACTAGTAAGATCCAAGTTGGCTAATGCCAACTCAACACTGTTGTCCAAACCCATATCATCAGGAAACACATCCCACATCTTTGTCTTTCCCTTCAACCACTCTTCTCTCTACCTGTAAATAAGATGGAGGTTGGTGTGCACATACACCAGTAAGTCACCTGACACAATGACAAAGAAAAGAGTTCAACAGAAGATTTTATACTTGAGTGAAGGGTACATTTTTACCGGGATCGTGACATAAGAGTTTAACAATCAATGCCACCAACATCGAGGTACATAAAGGGCTTGGTGC
>JZKD02S1888873.1:0-16964 GCA_000966675.3 Picea glauca
AGATTTTTTGAATGGCCGCAATATGTCATCCATCATCCACATGAATGTGGTTGAGGCATTAGTTAATTCGAAAGGCATGAATAACCACTCAAAGATACCTTCTTTAGACTTGAAGGTTGTCTTCCATACATCATTTTTCTCAATAGACACCTGGTGGTAGCCTAAATTCATATCAATATTGCTAAAAAACTTGTCTCCCTTGAGAAGATCGATAAGATCATCAATATGGGGGATTGGGTACCGGTTCTTAACTGTGATCTTGTTCAGGGTTTTGTAATCAACACAAAGTCACCATGTCATATCCTTCTTCTGTACCAGAACAATTGGGCTCTCGCAAGGTGCGGATCTTGGTTTGATGTGGCCCTTCACAATTAGCCCTTGGATATGGTGTTTGATTTCTTCATTCTCCATAATAGAATACCTGTACACAGGGTCGTTAGGAAGAGGATCACTACGTGTCAAATCAATTGAGTGATTACATGATAGTGCACAAGCACCCTATTAGGTGAGGAAAATATGTCTTTGTGCTCTTCTACTATCTTTTCCACCCTCTATTGTTGTGTACAGAGACCTTGTTCAAAGGTTTTGGCGGTTGTAGTGACCTTCCATTCACCTTGCGACTGAACCACAAAGAGGAAAAATCTCCCAGTATGAGAGACCACCTTTTTCCATTTCTTTGCAGGGATCCAAGAGACTGCAGTAGTTGGGACTACCTCCGGTACCCTGTAGAGTTGATCTCCCAAAGAAATAATGACACTAAGGGGCTTAGATTCATAAAAAACATGATGCTTACACATATATGGTTGTATTAACAAAACATCACAAAATTAGAGGGGGGAAACATCACGCAATACCTCATCTTTGAATGGTTTTATGTTGTAGTGTAGGAGACATTACCGGTTGGTACATATGTCCCGTCCTTGTCTGATCCAACTGATGGTGTATGTATGAGGATGATGAGATTAGGTTCTTCTAGCTACTTTTATCAACAATGAAATGGATTGGGGTCCCCTTGACCCACATTTTTGAGTGGAAGAGGCACTCCCCTTCTTCAGGATCCTCAGGTTTCTTTGGTTGTATGTTTGTGGTAGAAATGGTGACACTGGGTTCTGCGTCAATGATCCATTTCCCCTTTTCCAATTTTGAATCAAAGTCTAAGTCAACATCCAAGTCGCCCAAATGGGTCCTGGGCCAAAAATTGTAGATTCATCCTCGACATGTTTCTCACAATAAGTATCCCACCAATTTATAACATGGGGAAGGGCCTTAAGGAGTGCAAAGGTGATTTTTTCACTGTTGGAAAAATTTTGGACAGAGAAAAAACCCTTTAGAAGACTTAATTTTTTTTCAAAATCGTTGATGTTTATCTGGAATTCAAATAAAGCAATATCAAAGTTAACATTTACCTTTATGGGCATCACACCTCCGAAGTCACTATTGGTTGAAGATGCCTCTATTGCTATCAGAAATTGTCAAAGGATCTAGGTGAAATTATCCATCATCTCATTCCTTCGTCGCACGAGGGATTCCTCGAGAAACAATTTGATAGGATCTCTTGCTCCATTGTCCCTCTTTTATTTTCCATGGGAGGTTTCTTGGGTGGGCCAGAGTAGTTGTCCTCAAGAGAAACAAGCTCGAGATCCAACTCTCTATTCCTTGACCTCATTGGGGACGTGCACTAAGAATGACAAGGAATAGATTGCTCTGATACCACTGATCCAAATTATTTTGAGAACAACATGAATGAAGAAATATAACAAATATATAACAAGGAGACACACAAAAATATTCCAAGGAACATAGTAATACCGTAAAACTCAAATTATATTAAAGATTTTATGGAATACAGAAGACTGTAAAATGAAAAGCACACAAGCTAGCTAGAATGGTGGTAGCTTATCTATGAAGAGAGATGTGTCAGATAGGCTCATTCTCAAGAGAATGATTACAATGAGGCTCCAAATACATTTTTAACATAAATCATAAATGAGGAAACCTTAAACATCCAAAACCCTTACCTTGGGAGATGAAACACCAAAAGGTTTGTGGGCCCCAATGGGGGTAGTCGATGAGTAAACTTTTGAGGGTGTAAATTTTGCATATGATCTACATTTTGGGTGTTTGATACCTCATCAAAAGGTCAAGTCTAGGAGTAAAACTTTTTTGGGGGGTCGAGGAATGTTGTCTATAAATCCTGGCCCCCCAAAAGTCCAAAAAAATGTCATTTAGGGCCTCGAAATGACACCAGAAGTATGTGCTTTGAAAAACTATAAAACAACTGCCAAAATGGAAAATTGTTCTTTGAGACAGTGGAATAGGTGGGTGGCCACTGATATCCACCTGGATCATTCCTCCCCCCTTAATAAGAAATGGTCTCCATTGTGTCAGGTTCCTCCATCAGATGGGGAAACTTCTACCGACTCCTGGTGACCCACTTTCCCTGATGAAGAAACATCCCTGCTTTGATGACCCAATATAGTTGGATGTTCTGTTGGAGGGTGCCCTTCGTATTGGTTTCCATGATTTGATAAAATGTCACCCGTTCAAAGTAGTCTGGATTTAGTTTTGTAGGGACCAAGTTCTCGACCATGTCTGAAGTGTCTAGGAGAGGCAAAATTTCAAATCCTCAAATGCTTTATGTTGGGACACAACCCACACAAACTTGTCCTTCACTCCACCCTTGTTCACTTGGCTTAGGGCCCAAGCAATATGAGAGAAACCCAACACAAAATGACGATAGAAGTCAACGAGGCCCAATAAAATGTGGAGCTCGACATTATCTTCGGGTCGACCAATCGTAGATGACTTGGATCTTGGATGGATCCACATGCACACCCTTCTAGTCCATGATGTATACCAAACAATGGATTCTCTGCATGTTGAAGGAACACTTGACCAAATTTCCATATAACTTGTGCTATTGTGGGGTGCCCAAGACTTGTTGAATAGGATGTCATCCAGATATATGAGAAAAAATGAGTTTGTGAATGGCCACAATATGTCATCTATCATCGGAATGAATGCAATTGGGACAATAGTCAAGACGAAAGGCATGAGCAACCACTCGAAGATACCTTATTTAGAATTGAAGGTTGTCTTTCCATACATCATTTTTCTCAATCAGTACTTGGTGGTAGCCTAAATTTAGATCATTACTAGAAAAATTGGCTCCCTAGAGTTGAATGAGAATATCATCCATCCGGGGGATTGGGTATCAGTTCTTGATTGTGATCTTGTTCAGGTCTCTCTAATAAATAAAAATTTCCATGTCATGTCCTTCTTCTTTACCACAATAATTAGGCTCTCACAAGATGAGAAGATTGGTGTGATGTAGCCCTTTGTAATTATCTCTTGGATCTAGCATTTTATTTCTTCATTCTCCATAACAGAATGCCTATACACAGGGTCATTAGGTATATGAGAATTACGTGTCAAATCAATTGAGTGCTTTACTTGACAGTGCACAGACACCCCAATAGGTGAGGAAAATATGTATTTGTGCTATTCTACTATCTTGTCCACCTATTGTTGTTGTGTAGATATACCCCTGTAGAGGTTTTGGCAGTTTTAGTGACCTTCCATTCACCTTCAAACCAAACCATAAAGAGGAAAAATCTCCCAGTTTGAGAGACCACCTTTCTGCACTGCTTTGTGGATATCAAAGAGACTATAGTATTTGGAACTCCCTCATGTACCCTGTAGAGTTGATATACCAAAGTAATAATGACACTAAAGGGCCTAGATTCATAAACAACATGATGCTTCCATATATATGGTTGTCCTAACATAAAATCACAAACTTCAAGGAGGGAAACATCACACAATACATCATTTTTGAAGGTTTTGATGCCGTAGTGCAAGCTACATTGTTGGCTGATGTGGATGTTCCGTTATTGGCTGAGACAACGATGGTGTAAGGATGAGGATGTGACATCATTTTCAGGTTCAAACTCTTGACGAACTCTATTGATATTAGGTTCTTCTGGCTACTTTTTTCAACAATGAAGTGGGATGGGGTCTCCTTCACCCACATCTGTGAGTGGAAGAGGTGTTCCCTCTATTCAGGTTCCTCTAGTTGGAATTTTGTGGTAGCGATGGTGACATTGGGTTCTGTGTCAATGATCCATTTTCCCTTTTCTGATTCTCAATCAGATTCTGATTCAACATATGACCCCGGGGCTTTCATCTCAACCAAAAATGATTGTTTGGAGTGAAATTAATCAGTATTGTTCCAAGGGATTTTGTGGAACTTTCCACACTTTCCAGTGTCCTTCTTTGACTTCCTATTACCCTTCTTTTCTGGTGGCTTGGAATGGTTTTCCTAGGACTGACCATCCTTTCTCTATCCTTTTCCCTAGGAGTTAGGGCCACCCTTACCATACTTTGTCTCTTGTGGATCCACAGACTCAAACTCCCGCTTGTTTTGTTGCTTAAATTTTTTCTTGATTTTGAAAACATATCAATAAGCGACTCCCAATGATGAGATGTCTAGAAACTCCATTTTGGTTTAGATTTACCTGTGTATAGCCCCAAAATATTTTAGAACCAAATTCCACAAAGAGTATTTGACACCCATCTTGGTGCGTAAGGTATGGAATGTATTTGTGAACTCTGGCACTGTTTGGCCCCTCTCTTAATGTAGTGTGGTCCATATCGAGAATTGGTCTTCATAGTTTCCAATAGGGTAATATTGTTCCTTGAGGGAATCAACAAAAGTCATCCAAAAGAGTCATGGCCCAAAAATTGTAGAATCATCGTTGAAATGTTTCTCATAGCAAGTCTCCCACCAATCTATGACATGGGGAAGGGCCTTAAGGAGCGCAAAGGTGATTTTTTCAATGTTGATAAAATTTTTGATAGAGAAATAATCCTCTATCAAAATTAACCATTTTTCCAAAGCATTGACATCTATATGGAATTCAAATAAAGAAATATCAAAGTTAACTTGTACCTTGAAGGGCGTCTCACCTCCGATGTGTCTGTTGGTTGAAGGTGCCTATGTTGTTGTCGAAAATTATCGAAGAAGCTGCAAAATTATCCATCATCTTCTTCCTCTGTCACGCGAGGGCTTCCTTGAGTAACATTTTGATAGGATCTCTTGCTCCATAGTACCTCTTTTCTTCCACCATGGGAGGTTGCTTGGGTGGAAGAGAGAGGTTTTCCTCAAGAGGAACAAGCTCGAGACCCAACTCTCTATACCCTAACCTCGTTGGGGACATGCACTAAGAACGACAAGGAGTAGACTGCTTTGATACCACTGATACATATTATTTTGAGAACTCCATTAAGGAATAAATATAACATAGACATAACAAGGATATACACATAAATATGGAAAGGAACAAAATAATATAGTAAAACTTAGATTCTATTAATGACTGTATAGAATACATAAGACTGTAAAATGCAAAGCACACAAGCTAGCTAGAATGGTGGTAGATTATCCCTGAAGAGAGATGTGTCGGCTACAATCATTCAAAATAAGTTGATTACAATGAGGCTCCAAATGATTTTTTAACATAAAGCATAAATGAGGTAACCCTAAACATGCAAAACCTTAACTCTGGGAGATGAAACACCAAAAGGTTTGTGGGCCCCAATGGGGGTAGTTGATACTTCAACTTCTGAGGACGTAGATTTTTCATACGATCTTTGTTTGGGGAATTTGATGCCTTGTTAGAAAGGTCTAGCTGAGGAGTAAAACTTCTATCAGGGGTTATGTAATTCTATTGGCAACCACTCCCCCCCCAAACGTACAAAAAAAGCATCATTTAGGGCCTCAAAACAACCCTATAAGTTTGGGCGCTAAAAACTATACAAAAATGCCAAAATGGAAAACTATTCTTTGAGACACTGGAATAGGGGGGTTTTGATACATTGATGGCTAGAAGAGTCAGTTTTTTATTCCATTACACATTTCCAAGGTGCAATTCATATTGGTTGGATGAACTTGTATAAATACTAGGCTACAAACCTTGACATCTCACTCATTGGTTGGATGCACCAAGAGAATCTTGGGAAATAACTTGGCGAGGGAAGGAAAAGAAAAATACTTCAAATAAAATCATTCATAGGAATGCACTATGCATGATGGAAAAAGTGGAAAAGAAGAACATCATTGGCATATAGATGACTTGGTTGGGTGCATGTTGGCTAGGTACACATCAATAGGGCACACTTGGGTGCACATCGTTTGGGAACACATTGGCTAGGTGCATGTCAACTGATCACACTTGGAAGTTCTTTGTCTAGCACACCTTCTGGGTGCACTTGGACGCATGAGAATTGGACTCATATGTATTACTCATAGCACTATTAGATGTTGTGAGCATGTGGTACATGAGGCACAACACCATGGGACATAGATGTTGGTGGGAAAGTCATGAGGGGAAAAATTGAGTTGGAGGATTGGGCACTTCAATCCACTTGGACTTTAAAGGGATTGCATGGATCCTAAGAAGAAGGAAAGTGAAATGAAAGTCTATTATAAAAGGAGGATGCCTCAAGAGTGTTAATGAATTCAAGAGAGTCATAATTCACACAAGATTAAAAATTAATATGTAGTTGTGCTATGTTTAGGGTTGGTGCAGTGGGATGAACTTGTCATTGGATAAATGACTAGAAGAAGAAGACAAGACCTATAGGAAGCAAGCCTATAGTTTCTTTAGTGGTTGGATTGAAAATTCTTATAGGAAGTTGTGCCTTGTGTAATTGTAGTCTGTAAAAGAGTTACAGGAAGTTGGTTGCACTCATATGTTGTACATTGTAACATTCTTCATCTAAATAAAATTAAGGCATCCACCTTGGGTGCCACCTGTACAAGTGAATTTTGGTTTCTTTACTTGTATGAATATTATTTTACTTCCTTTGCTTTGTGTTAGATAAGTATTGAACTATTGACTGAGCATACGTGCTATTGGAATGTCTTAAAGGCCACTGTTGGATGTGTGCCTTATATTGAATGAGTTTGGTTGAGTAGGACTTAGTTTCATTTGAAACATTATAGCTTAAGGTAAAGTTATGGGTAGACCTTAAGTGAAGAGCCATAGTTTGGTTGTAATAGTGTCAAGCTAGCCAAGCCCCTGCAACCAAGACAAGGAATTTCCACACAACCTTGGATGCATATCAGTTGAGCGCACTTGGACATGCCTTATTGGGTGCACCTTCTAAGTGCACTTGGATGAAAAATAGTTGGACTCAAATTCATTTTTGGGTGCACCATTAGATGTTGTGAGCACGTGGTACATCGGTTGCAACACTATCGGATATGGAAATTGGTTGGCAAGTCATGAGGAGAAAAGTTGATTAGTTGGATGATCGGGCACTTCAGTCCACTTGGGATTGAAGGGGATTGCACTATGCCTAAGAAGAATGTATGTGCAAGGAAAGTCTATTATAAAAGGAGGATGCATTAAAAGTTCTAAGGAATTCAAGAGAGTAATTCACATAAGAGTGAAAAGTGTTTTTTAGTTAAGATTAGGCTTAGCACAATAGGATCGACTTGGAACTGGTTGAGTGAATACAAGAATAATATATGACCTATAGGAAATAGGCCTATGGTTTCTTTATGGGTTGGATTTATAGTTCTTGTAGGTAGTTGTTCCTTGTGTAATTGTGGTCTATAAAAGAGTTGTAGGAAGTTGATCACACTCATTTGTTTTACATTGTAACATTCTTGATCTAAATAAAATTAAGGTATCCACCTTGGGTGCCACTTGTACATGTGAATTTTGGTTTCTTTACTTGTATGACTTATATGTTCCTTTCTTGCTTTGTGTTAGCTAAGTATTGAAATATTGGATAAGCATAAGTATTCTTGAAATTTTTTAAAGGCAATAGTTGGACATGTGATTGTTGTCGAATGAACTTGGTTGAGTAGGTTTTAGTTGCATTTGACAAACTATAGCTTAGAAGAATGTGGATACCTTAAGTGAAGAGGAATAATATGGTTGTAGTAGTTAAGGCTAGGCCCTTGTGGCTAAGGTAAGGCAATTGCACAAAAACTCAAGTTTCAAAACAAACTTGGGAAACTCTAGGTTTGGAAAGAAAAATTCAGCCAAACTGTAGGTATCAGAGATAACTAGTATTAGAGATAACTGGTATCAAAGATAACTTGGGTTCTCCTCACCACATTTCAAGAGGAAACAATTGGTTATGGGAGTGATACGAAGATAGTTCCATTTTTCATCATCATTGTCCCTATCATGACATTTGGTATCATAGTTAATAGCATTGCTTGTTTCCTTTGTTACTAGAATCATTTTTCCATAAATTGTCCTTTGAAGATGAAGTTGGAAGACTTGGAAGAAGTTCAAGTACATTTGACTTTGAAGGTGAGGATGAAAACCTTGGGAGTATCCCAAGTGCAATAGCCTTTAGAGGCATCGTCGGAGGTTCTAGGTGCCTTGACAACAAGTTTTGGAAACTTCGTGGTGGAAGATCATGGATGTGATTTGAAAAGTGAAGGAATGAATGACCTTTGTTTTGTGAATTAAACCATGAGTGGGTTGAAGGTGCAATCCTTGGTAAAAATAAGTGTAAGCCACAAATTTGTAAGTGAGTGGAATTCTACAACACTTCATTGTAATCCTAAGAAAAACATGGGCATGTTCAAGGTCGTGAAGTGAGAAGCGAGAGTAGTTTTCATTGCACCTTTAAAGGTTAAGGAATGGTTTTCTAGTTTGGACTTGATAGTGGCTCCATTTGACCATACAATCATCTTGGGATAGGACTTTATCAAGATTTCCAAAGAAACTTTAGTACCCCATGAAAACTATCTGATGTTCTTAGATGGAACCAAGGATTATGGTGTGCCTATGATGACTAGGAGGAAGTTGGGAGGGATGCCAAGAATGTTAGAAATGAAGTTGATTGAGGAAACCAATGAATATGCAAACAAAACTTTTTTCATTGAATAGTATCAAGTAGATATGGTTTTTGGCAAAGCATCGTTGGGTTCCTGAGATGGTGAAGACCATACAAAGAGTAGGTTGGAAACATTAGAGACTTCAATGGAGTCAATCTTGAAAAATGTAGAACTATTATGCACATTGAGGAACCAAAATAAAGATGTTGGAGGAAAGGTTTCRCTTGTATCAAGAGTAGTTGTGAAGGTCATTGGCAAAGGATCTAACCAAGACATGASTTTTTGCACACAAAWTTKTGYGCAAGAGGWGGCAGGTCAGATGGATGTCTCATTTTTTTTTATGAAAAATCATCTAAGTGTTGGGTCAAGGMTRTGCATGAAGGAACTCACCAAATAAGACCCATAGTTGAAATACCATGTCTRAATGGTTGAAGAAAAGGTTTGTGAAGCCATGCATGAGTTAAGTGCGCTTTAGYTTCATGRATATTAACAAGTCGAGCATGTCAAATCTATTGTTTCAAAGGGTTTGCGAATCCTAGAAGAGGTTGTTGAGGAGGCTCAAACTGTAATTAAGGGGTTGAGTAAGTTTGAYAATAGGTGAGCCAAGAAGGGAAAACATGGGGCAAGGGTGACTAAGGTGCCTATGTTTAAAATTGAAGMAATTYAAGACTCTTAGATGGATGCAKAAGTGAAATTGTAGAGTTTTGAAGATAACRATGGGGATCTATGAATTCCAACTAACAACATACCAATTAGAAGAATTGGGTTGTAAATTGTCGGAGAAGGAGACAATTCTAAGATACTTTAGCACAAAGAAAAATTCTGACACTTTGGTTGGAAGTGGCCTTGGTGGCCACTTGTCATATCAATTTCAATAATGAGTCTCAAGACAACTCATTACTTAGGAGTAGAAAATGGAGCCTCTATCACCTGTAGAAAAGGTGTCTTGGAAAATTTGTTAAGTTACAAGAGGTGACATGGCATTTTTGGAAGGGTTGGAGACCTTTCCATTATTCAGAAGAGTTATMAAATATGAMTAAAGTGTGGATGGAACCGATTKTTTGGACATGAAGAAGTGCATTCTCATGGGTTAGAAAYGAMAATTGGACTAATCACCCAACTAGTTCAAGACTTGAGAGGATCACGTRTTTAGAGGCATGGAATAATGGTTCAAAGTACTAATGTCATAGTAGGTTTGGGAAAGTGAAAAACTTGTATAGTGGTATGMCCTTCTTAATGAAGGTTGGGTTGTAGCTACACTAGATAGTCATGACATTGTTAACACTTGAGTTGCAACAACAATAGTAGGCATYTGCAGTAGCCTTGACACTTGAGTTGTAGCCAAGAMAGTGTTGGGAAATTGAGTCACCACAATAACATAAGGTAGCATCAATAACATAGACATATAAGAGGAATTGTTGGTAGAGTTTGGGAAAAGGCACTTGTTGGTTATTAATATATCYTGYTTGACTTTGTATCTTCATCTTGAATGACCCAGGGTTCATGTYTGTTTCGGGTTCCAACAAAGCCTCTAAAACTATCGGMCCTCCTGATAAACCAKAAGGAAATKCATTGCATAGAGTGCACCAYGTCGTCTCACCYGAGATAGTCTTAATGGGTGRCTRCAATACTCATGTGTTTTCAGACTAGGATTGAGTGGGAGATCTAAKAAYTGTGCATTGAGAGTTCTATTATAACTTATTAACGCAATATACTTGAATTAATGATTACACAGGGAATATAACAACTCATTCATTTARCACATCACTAACTACTGAAGACAAGAAACRRATACATGCATTCAATCACATAACACAAGTTTTATTGTGGTTCACCCCCCTMTGGGATATGTCCACAAAGAACTAGCTTTTAGCTCTTTTATTATCGTAGTTCTGAACTACAATGCCACGTGCTTTACAACTCTTATCARTTGGGTTGAGATCTATTATGAGGCAGACTAGATTKCACCAGGCTCTTCAACCTATGATMWAACCCTCAATATCTACCTTCCTCAGTACTCTCTAGCTCAACATMTTACAAAATTAGGTTWTAYAATTTAYAATTTGTCCTTTTCGGGTTCTTCTTCTTCTTCTCTTTCCGTTTCTTCTTCTTCTGATCAACCTGGMTACTTGCTTTAGAGCTTTCACTAAGAGAAGAAAGAGAAATGGAAGGAGGCTTGATGGAYGAAGAAGGYGAAAAGTTGACATGAGGTTGATGTGTGGGTGGTGTATTGACATCCAAAGTATTAGGTGCAACTGAAACATTGGGAGGATTCGGGATCACCGGAGTGGGGAACAACCAAACTGGTAATCCAATAGTGAGTCCTGGAAGACTCAGTGTGGCAACATATGGAGGACCAAAGTTTCCAAAYGAARRAAAGGTATAAGGTTTCCMAGGAGAAGGGGTTCCTCCATTGGTACTCCCAGGATTTGATGCCATTAACACTGACTCGACCTAAGGTCCACTAAGMAAAACAAACAACACACGCTATGAATCTGAGAAGCAATCAATCAAACAAACATTCMTATGATGAAACCACTAGTTGGTGATGAAATCCAACATCGCGAGATCAAAATAGGAAGGGGMGGGGATAGAGAGGGTGGAYCAGTTACATTGGTGACCTGCTTAAYGGACTTACGCCTTGGTGCAAGCTTCCACACAGTAAYTGTGGATTTACCCTCCAAGGARCCCGAGTGAGTTTGACCAACGTCTGTTCTAGGTAYAGTGAGRCTTCCCTTCACYKTCACCTTGTGTGAGACCCTAAAKATTGTGGCTACTAAGGTTACCAACTCGTAGTCAACCCCTGGGTGGGTACAGTCGACAGTCCAGTCGGAACGTATGGGCAGTRTAACAAGTCCGAAATCAACTCGAAAGGCTCCCACACATAATCATGGGTATACCTTCCAGTGACCCCCAATATATGATCCGACCACTACAAACAGTTGGGCCAYGGAGGGATAATCTCCGTAACTCACCCAAATGCGACCTCRTGCGTAACCCCTGTGTGAGAGGGGGATCCCAGGYAGACTTATACGAAMATTGGATTTGACTCTCCCTAGCTCAGGATGCTAATGTTTGTTTTGGAAACTTTGGAGAGTTATGCTCATAGCCTAATCCAAAGTACTAGTCCTAGTCTACTATTGATGGAGGATCCTAGAAAAGAAAATGTTCTAGATAATTTTTAATTAGCGTTCATTTTATAGTTGTTCTTTACTCAAAAGGGGTGCATGGAAGTGAAATAGATGGAATTATGACTCAGTCCCCAAAAATGCATCAAAGATGATAAGCAGTCATTTCTTTTTTATGAACATCTATTTAAGGGGGAGAGAGAGAGAGTTCTTTTCACTAACAAGCACTAATAAGGAATGTCCTCAAATGAATTTTCTTCAGTCAAATCCAACATGATGCTACAACATTTCAGAAATGCAAACTAATATGCAAACTAATCATTAATATGTACTTTTTTCATTTTCATGTGAACGATGATCAATTCAATGAAAAACTTGTCCTGCCAACTACCCTTTCAGATCAAGGAGATTCAGACAAGAAAATGCAGATTTCGCACAAACAACACACCCTTTTTTTTGCGATCAAACAAGAGAAAGAAAATAAAAAATGCAAAAGGAAGGAGAAAGAAATTGGACAAGATGACCTCAAAGAACCAAATTAGAAGAGTTATAGACTTCAGATGTCCTTCACTAGAGTTCCTGCTCAGTCGGATATGAGAGGAAGAAAGCAACAGATCGATTTCAAGCTCTCAACAACAAAAAATCAAAAATAATGAAGAAGGACATAAAATATGAACAAAAAGGTGTTTAATTCTCAAGAGGAAGCATGTCAAAGGTCAAAAGAAGAAGCATTGAATCACAAAGCAACTCAGCAAGTGAAAAAACAGGGTTTGGACCTCCAAGAATTGCAATTTTTGAAGATATTTTGGGCTAAAAGGGGTTGGTGCTCCGGTATAAGGGCTACCATAGAATTATAAATCTCTGTCTAACATTTCCAAGAAGTGCTAGTGCTGTGTTAACATGGGCAGGGGCACGCCAGGCTAAAAAAACTCACAAAAAGTCCAAAAAACCCAAAATTTCAATGGAATTTTTGCAATCAAGCTGAGTGTGATGGAGTGAAGAGTCAATCAGCAAATGCAATCAGATATAAAGGGGTGAACAAGGCCTAAGAAAACAAAAGGTAAGACAAGGTCTATGAGGAAATACAAAACTAAGAAAGTTATGATTTGATCCCCAGTGGAGTCGCCAGTTTTTGTTGTAGGAAAATCTCCCTGCGGACAGGTAGATCACCTCAAAGAGATAGACTCTTAACTCTAAGACAGAAAGTGCTTAACATGGACACTGACTTCCTTTCAGATCTCTACAAAGTAATGCATGAGGAGGAAGGAGAACAAAAGTACCTTTTATCGACGTTTGTCCCTGCACGCTCCGAGTTGAGCTCCAATCTTTCGCTCCTCGATGAGCCCTATAGATAAATAGTAGTACGAACACTTCCTACTCTATTGATATTAGCTTGAAAATAGATCTATCTATCAGAGATAAGTTCATGTAAGATCAGACACAAACTAGAAAGAAACAGGCCAAGCGTGTCATATTAATGAGAACAATGACAACAGTAACTTACAATTGTAGATGCGAATGTGACAGCTTTGTCAAGTCCCCTTTGTCTAACCCTTGCTTGGAAGATCCATGACCTGGGTGATAGTAGCTTCACTAATCACTCTCCTCCAGTTCACTGTGTGTTTTCTATGAGATCATAGGTTTCATGCTTGCAATTCTTCCCCTGTTCCAGCACCACTTATGGGATCATAAGTTTGGTGTGATTCTCCTTTTCCAGTCCTCTTTCACCATTAGAAAGCTTGCTTATATAGCCTTGGAGAGGCTCAACAACATGAGATATCCTTGGGGAAGGTGAGGATTTTCCTCCTTCAGTTGAGGATCTACCCTAAGATCATGGCTGGACTAGGGATTTGAGCTCAACTGCCTTCTAAGAATGAAAAGATGCTTCCCCCATTCATCTCAACAACTCAACTGCTACCTAGAATAGGTAGTGCTCTCTCAAAAGGGCCATTAGAGAACTATAGTGCTCCCCAGTAGGCTTAAGGGGGGTGCCAACACTCCTAAAGACACCAACACTCCCTCAAAAGGGCCAAAGGAGATTTATAACACTCCCAAACAATGTAAGGGGGAGCGCCAGCACTCCCAAAAGAGGTATAGGGGAGCGCTCTCCTTCAAAAGCTCAGTTTTTGAGGTGCTTTCAGATGGCAAAAGGTTTGTAAGCCTGCTAAATCATTTATCCTCTTCCAAATCAAATGTTTGAGGTGTTTCAAGTGTCCTTCTCATGTCATTATAGGCACGACATAGGCATCATGGCAGTATGCTTCCCTGACACTTGCGACACTTATGAGCAAAGTGAAACACTTGCGACCTTTGTAATGATGACACTTGTGACACTATCAAAGTGAGTATTTTTGATGTGTAACAATCACATCCGCTTCCTCACATCCATCTCTCCTCATTTCTCTCTCTTCTCTATGATACCTAGGTATCTATATTTATACGTTTTTGTCTCTTTAGCCATTTAACGTCATTAGGTCTTCCATGCATGTGTGCGTGCTACACTTCCTTCCAGCTGTCTCTTCACTCGTGCATGCCTTATTTCCCAAAATTTTATTTCTTTCCACTTTGGTCTGCTTCCAACAGGCCCCCAACAGTAACATGTGGCTTGTCTCAAGCCACCTATCCTTTGTGCGCTTCGTCGATCTCCCTAGTGATTTCTTGAAACTTCTCCTTGAGCTCCATTGCTTGTGTTTGAGCCTACACAGTCTTCTCCTTGAATGCATCTATTGTCTGGACTGCAATCTCATCACTGATCAACCTTGCGCACTCTACCTAGGTCTGTTCCATATATGTCTTGGCTTCCTCTTCTTGTGCAATGACTTCAGCCACTCGCTCTTGAAGTGGTTCCATTTGAGACTGATGCTCCTTTTTCTACGTTTGCGCAATGGTGAGTTCTGCCTGTAGTTTCTTCATATCCCATGCCCCTTTGACACGCTCCATGATGGAAATTGTCTTTTGCCTCTTCTTGAGGTCCTGGATAGTTATTCTTCCTTGTCCCACTGTTGAACTTGTTGATCCTCTTCTAGCTTCATCCAAAGTTGTGCTTCTTTATCGAATAACTTGGATATTGTGCTAACATGTTTCTCTATCTCCTATAGCTGTTTTGTTGCCTCTTGATTCCTTTTCTTCCTTACCTCTGGTGGAGTGGTAGGTGTGAGTTTCTCATGAATATTCTCGATCTCCTTCTGATATTGATCGATTTCCTACGCAATCTGATCAATCTTTTCTATTTCTGTGAGTTCGGCCCTCTGCGTGGTTTTTGGAATCATCTCATAAGTTTCGACCAATTTTTGTTCCAATGCATTCACGCACTACCTCTCCTCTTGGGTCTCGATATTGTCCTACTCATATATCAATTCCAGTGCGTCACGTTTATCCTTTGACTGTTGTAATTCGGTTGTGTCTGTGCGTGCATGAGTCCGTATTTCTTGGGTAATTCTAACCTGTAATTTGTGTAGAGCTTTGGATGGTATCCACGACAATACCAATTGAAGTTGAGATAAGTCCTTTAGGGGTGTCTACCCCACGATCTCGTCCATATGTAGCATGTTGGGTGTAATGTGGAATGATGCACTCGACTAAGGTATTGTGTGTATTATATCTCACTCACTTTTTTTAGGTTCTTCTCCTGTCTGTGATGTTGACAACCCTATTCCTATGTTGCTTCTCGTTGCCTGCACTTCCCAAATATTATTGAGGAGCTTTCACATGTCTACAATCTCTTCTTGAATTATGTCCCTGTGGTGCAATTTTTTTTCAAAATCCTCAGATGTACGATCCTGAACCATTTGGGATATCATTTCTACATCATCCTCTGTTATCATGTATTCTGGAGGTGTTCTTCATGCCTTCATCTTCTTGCGTGCACCCGCCATCTGAGTAGTTGGTCTCTTAGTCAGGCTTGGTTCTTGTGGATTGGGACTTGGTGTAGTCCCTTGCATTGCCTCGACCTGTTTCTGTTGTACTTGGGCCGATTGCGTATTATTATTCTTCTCCTTCTAGGTCCCCATCTTAGTTGTCCCTTCTTTTGTTTGCTTTGTTTTGGTCTGGCCTGTCCTTGGTTTCTTGGGAACTGGGACTTCCTAAGGCTGTGTTTCCTCCTACCCTGCCTCCTCCTCCACTATCCTTGCAGGTATGTCTTGGGTGAGGACTAGAATCTTCTAGTCACCTTCCTAATCCTTGATAACCATTTCAATGTCTCCCTCCATGATGCAGTAGCGCAATTGTAGCCATTGCTTGTTGGGGTCCTTCCATGCTTGTATCCACATCGCATGTCGAGTGACCTTGAAGTTGGCGATGTCCCGATAGTACGCGACAACTTGTGGTGTTATTATCTAGAGGTTGGCGATGGCCTTCTGTATATCACGTAGATATCCTTTGAATATGGATGTGTTCATCTTTCTGATCCTAGAGTCTAATGCAGCGCCAAGCGACAAATATCTCGCTCCATGATTAGGTTTGGGCCTGGTGGAAAAAAATACATAGTTTGGTTCCTTCCATCCCACAATGGCTATCAACATGAGCAACTGTGAATAATGAAATTTTGTTCCTAGATCCTGTGCATCCTTGCAGTCATCCAGAAACAAATTCAAAAGATAGGGTGCCCAGCTAACTGTGGTGCCCTTGAAAAATTGCGCTGCAACTGTGACAACCCTAGTCGAGACTTCCTCCTTGTGACATTTTCTTAGTAGCTTGCAAGCCATGATTTTTGTGGCCATTTTTGTCGCGACATCATTGATCTTCTTGATGATGATTCCTCACATTCCCCTGTTAGTGTCGCATTTAATTTTCATCTCTTCCGCGAGTGCTTTCTCCTTTGTTTTGTCATTGATAAATTATGTGGGATCCATGCCTCAAGATGGCAGCCCTGTAATGTGCACAATGAGCTCCACAACTATCAAGATGAGCTTGTCCAACCATATATCCCCGCCATGTGTGACTGCCATCAATTGTTTGATGCAACTGCTTAT
>JZKD02S1888873.1:29245-50544 GCA_000966675.3 Picea glauca
TATTTTTCGGTCTCGCAATAAGCTGTTTGATCCCATGTCTATGATTTGTATGGGAATCGTATGAAGCTTGTCTAAGATGCTAACTTTATCATGGATTCAATGAACCTCTGATTCCTTCATAGTTTCCATTACTCTCCTTCGCTGTCTATAGTTGGCACGATTAATGCAGCATCCCGTCGGTCCTTTCTGGCATTAAATTCTGCATGCCTTTGTTGTTTCATACTTCTCTTTATGTCGTTACTTTTATGTCTTGTTTCCATTTTGACTTGGTCGTTGGTCTTGTCCTCACCAGGTTTGTATTCTTTTTGTGCATATTCCTTCTCCTTTCGATGCACTGTACCTCTGTTGGTACAATTTAATATCCTTTTTTTTTTTGACCTAGCTGTTGGTCTTGTCCTCACTGGGTTTGTATTCCTATCATTCGTACTCCTTCTCCTTTTGGCTCACTATACCTCTGTTGGTATCATTTAATATCCTGTGTTTTTTTTTTAACTGTGTGGTGACTTTTCAAGTTGTGGGTGGTCGACTGTCCTTGTACAGCTTCAGTCGGCTCTCGTTGATCATCCCTCTGAGTTCTACGCCTGCTAAGTCTGTCAAATATAAAACTCCCCCATCTGTGACAGTTTTTACTTCATACGGTCCTAACCATTTCATTCTAAGTTTTCCTGGGTGCTGAATGGATTTGTTGTCATACATCAACACTAAATCTCCTTCCTTGAAAGTTTTCTTCTTGATGTATCTATCATGCCAAGATTTGTCCCTTTCTTTCTGAACTTGTTGGTGGAACCCTGCTAGGATCCGATCTTCCTCCATGGTCATCAACTGATTTAGTCTCTCCTATATTGCACCTCATTCCATCATGTGTGTAACTACTGCTACGCACAAACTGGGTACCAAAAATTCTAATGGCACCACTGCTTCTTGGCCATATACAATTTTAAATGGCATGTGCTCTGTCAACTTCTTGCATGTGGTCCTGTAGGCCCACAATACTACTGGTATTTTGAGGTCCCAATCATCCCTATTGACATTACAAATATTTGTTAGTGCATTCTCAATAATTTTGTTAAATGCTTCTACTGTGCCATTTTCCCGTGGGTGAAATGGTGATATGAACTTCAAGATCTTCAGTCATAGCATTGATAGTGTTGTTAATGAAGTGTGTGCCTTGGTTTCTCATCAAAACTCTTGGGCACCTAAATCTAGTGATTACTTGTTCAAATAGAAAGTGTGTTATTGTTTCTGCGCTGAAATCCTTCACTGGTGCTTCTTCCGCCCATCTTGTCAGGTATTATGTCATGGTGATAATGTACCTTTCTCCTGTTCTTTTTGTTGGTGGGTTGATTGGTCCCACAAAGTTTATTACCCATTTATCAAATGCCTACAATGTTACCTATGGTCGTAATGGCATCTCGTCCCTTCTATTGGGTTTACCAACCCTTTGAAAGACATCACATCTCTTGCAGTACTCCTTCGAGTCTCTGTGAATGGTCGACCACCATATTCCTGCATGCAATACCTTTTGTGCAGTAGCTTTGACTGCGTAATGCCCTCCTTCTATTCACTCATGGGATTCTACTAAAACTCTTGGTATTTTATGTTCTAACACATATCTTCACAAGATGCTATCTGCACCCATTTTGTATAAGTGTCCCGCGATCAATTGATAGTATGCAGTCTGGACTACCAGGTTTTTATTCTGTGCAGTGTTATATTCCTGCAACATAGTACCTGTGCTCAAGTATTGAATGATATCTGCAAATTATTCAACAACGATATGGAATGAAAATAATTGTGCATCCAGGAATTTGTCCCTTAATTCGTAAGTTCTTCTCTGTTTGTGACCCTTGATAGGTGGTCAAGTCCTACATTCAATTTTCCTGGCTTGACTATTACTTCAAAGTCAAATTCTCGAAACAATAGTAACCATCGAAATATTCTCCCCCCCAACACTAGCTTGTTGACTAGGTATTTAAGGGCTAAGTGGTTTGTGAACATCTTAAAGTGTTTTCCCAATAAGTAATGTTTGAACTTCTACAGTGCGTAAACCATAGATAGGCCTTCCCTCTCTATGGTGTTATAGTTATATTCTGGTTTTGATAGCTTTCTATTCGCAAATTCTATAGGGTGATCCAAATCTCCTGCTCTTGGCTGTGCCAAGATAGCTCCAAGTGTTTGTTGATATTATGGTAGCCGTGGGAGGTATTTACCTCCACGTGTAAACATGACGAGAATAGAATACTTCGGGAAGTAAGAAGAAACCCTAATGAGTTGGATAATAACCCTAGATGACATGTTGGCTCAAAAAGATAACTTGTATTAGGTTATTATCCTCCAAGAGGAGAAGTCAGCCAAAAGAAATAATATATACTGAACAGACAGATACCCAGAATGAGAAGTCAGCCCAGGCAGTTAGCCAGAATTACTATAAATATAGGAGGCCAGTCTTCATTTTGGCAGGCAGTCTCAGAATTGCAGAGCAGCACTTGTGCGCACTGCTGTGCCTAGTTTTTTGCATAGGTTTGGAGGAGAGCTACCATTGCAACTGCTGTAGCTAGCA
Organism: Picea glauca; assembly: GCA_000966675.3. Classification (NCBI taxonomy): domain Eukaryota; kingdom Viridiplantae; phylum Streptophyta; class Pinopsida; order Pinales; family Pinaceae; genus Picea; species Picea glauca. The sequence goes on from JZKD02S1888873.1 coordinate 31,806, forward strand.
GATCACATTTGTCTTGGACTATGCCTTGTTTAGGGTTTGGACTATCTGATCAACTCTTGTTGATGCGCTATCCTTGGGGAAAGGTTCACTACCCTTTGTTTGGATATCTAGCCTAGGGTTTGCTTCCGAAGTGATTCTCTGTCAAGGTTAAGGTGCTCGGAAGGTGGCTTCGGCCTATGGTTGGGTGACAATAGTGATATTGTTGATGGTAAAATGAGCACATCCATTATATTCTAACAAGTTATGGGCCCACACCTCCTTTATTCATTCTAACCACTAGAAGGAAACATAGCCATAAGGATATTACGCTCATTGAAGAACTTCCGCTAGGGTATCTAGTAGGAGCAATCACCAAAGCACTGCAGCTAAGGTTACTAGCAAGTGCAGTTGCATAAACCCTAATCCTCTCATTGAGGCACCTTAAGTGAAGGGATTGACCTAATTTTTGGATAGATCAGTGCACCCTAGCCTAGTGCATCTCCTAGTACTCTTAGCAAGACAAGACGCCAAGTTTGATTTTTTGGTCAAATCTAGGGTTGACCAAGTCAAAGAAGCCATGGCCTACTCTATGAAGTCGGAATTTTTTTTATATGGAGCTTCTAAATTCAAAGCATGGAAGATAAGGATTGACCTCATCCTTGCCAAGAATAAAGTGTTGGATATCATGAAAGGAAAGATCATGGAACCAGAGTTTGAAGAAGGAAAAGAGAAGGAACCGTAGAACATTGCAGTTATGGAGAAGTTCAAAGATGGTGACATCAATTCCATGAGTATCATAGTGGACTCTATAAAATACCAGTTGATACCCTACATCTCCCATCTTGACTCATCGAAGAAGATGTACGATGCCCTAACAAACCTCTTCTCAGTCAAAAACATTGGACAAATAATGAACCTAAAGAATGAGCTTTGTGACATGAAGATGAATGATGATGATAGCATAAAATCATACTTTGTGAGGATTTCCCAGTTAATATATCAACTACAAGCTATTGAAGAGATCATTTCAGAGAAGGAATTGGTAAACATAGTACTCAATGATCTTCCCAAGACATGGGATGCATTTTCCGCAAGCATGAACACAAGAAAGGAGTGTCCTACATTTGAAGAACTTTGGACTTTTTGTGCTCAAGAATAATCCAGGACCAGTGCAAAAGAGAAACCCAAAAATAAGTACGATGATCAAGCCTTCACAACAAGATTCAAGAATTTTAGGAACAAAAGGAAGTTTGCTTCAGGGAGGAAGACAAATCAAGAGAATGATATTTCAGAAATACAATGCTTCAACTGCTGAAAGTATGGTCACTACAAGAATCATTGTCTCGAGATAAATAAAAGGAAGGAGAAACATGAAGCATCAGTTGCCGAAGAAAAGGAACCTACAAAGAAGACTAAGTAGAATGAAAAAGACTTCTTCTTCTGAAGGTAAGAATACTCTTGTTAGTTCTTGTACATATCTTGTTTGCATATCTTGTATATCTATCTCTTAGAAGATAATATGTTCCAAGAATAACTATACTTATGGAAGAACAACAAGATAAGAATTTCTATCATTATACAAGTTAGATAATACACATGAAAGTATGAAATACATCAAACACATCATGTGGAAGATATTACAAGATAAGCGAAATCATAATCAATCATGAAGAGACTTAGAAGAAGCAAAGACAGAAAGAAGTCAACAATCAAGAGGAAATTGGAGAAATAATTATGATATTTTGCATAAGACAATAAGGATGCAGACGAAAGGGTGGACTCTATTAGACAAAGGGAACTGATTATATGCACTCATACATTAATAAAGGATTAGGAGGGAGATAATCCTATGATCCATTGAAGATGATGAAGTATATATCCATGGTAGCAGCGATGAAAGACAGTATGTGTTCAGTTCAACCTCAGAAGAAGTCTTGTTTGAAGAGAAGCCTTAAAGTATCCCTGGTTGTCCATCCACATCCATGATTCTATAATGAAAGGAAGAAGTGAAATCTTTAGGGCATGGAATCTATAAAAAGCTCCATGGACCCAAGAGCTAAAGAAAAACATCAAGAAGAACATGAAGATTCCAAGAAAGAAAGAGAATCTAGAACAACCAGTCACTGTATTAAGAATCACAATATTACCAACCTGATATGAATAAAAGAAATCAAGCAGAGGAACTGAAAGTTGTGATGAAGAACAATGTATATATGCAAGCATTGCAAGATCTAGAACTAGAGGTTCTCCTAGATGGAGGGATAAGACTATGATGATTGTTTGTTCCAATAAACCATACATACCTCTGCATGAGTCTTTATATCATATGAAATATCCATGGGCTGGAATTCTACATCAGATGAATGCAAAGAATGTTCTCCAGAGCAATTGAAAAAAGAGAATATGAAGAACAACCTCAAGACTTTGAAGCATACCAGAAAGAGACCCTTGTATGCAGATGGAAGAAGATAACTTGGTGGAGAACCTCTAGTGCACAATAGAAGCGTGGTGAATATTTTCTATAACAGATATATTGTGTCAGGATGATTACTCAGAAGATCAGATCTCATGATGACAGAAGAAGTGCCACATGGATATGTTCCAGTTTTCCAACAATGATATACTTTATTGATCAAAGCTACATGAAGCCTTTAGAGAAAACCAGTGTTCCAAACCGAAGTACATTTGAAATCAAGAATTACATTATCCGTGATGAAGTCCAAAAAGGAGAAAGTGGTTCTTCAATACATATCTCCATAGATGAGCAGATAAGTAGAAATTTTGGTAAAGCTTCTGTCCAAGATGAAATATTTTGCATACTCAAGCTGAAGCTCGTGGAGACGACTCACTTATTGAAAAAGGAAGAGATGAATCCCAGGTTGGGAGGGAGCACTGATGTATTATTGATTTATGGACAGTCATTTTTCAGTTCGAAAAATGGTCCACGATGAGCAGTTTATTTCTAGTTCGAAAAGTGGATTGAGATTTTTGACGAACAGGCATTTTCTAGTTCGGAAAATGGTCCAGATTTTTGATGTACCATAGACAGCGATTTCCCATTGAAGTTAACATGGGAAGTGGTATAGGGAAGTATATCTTCTTGAGGGTTGCTCAAGAAGACTGGCCCGCCTCGCTGGACAATGATTTTCCATTGTGGTTAACATGGGGAATGGTCTGTTTTGGAGGTTGGTGCAGGACAATCCTTTCCTCTTGTGGTTAACATGGGAAATGGTTTAGATATTCATTCCTTAGGGTGGATTCATTCTATCTAGGATGCACTTTGTTTAGTGATGGAAGAATGGCCTAGGGTGGGGAATGGTCTAGGTTTAGCAATCAGGGACAGACATTCCTTAGCGCAGACTCATTCTTTATAGGCTACACTTTGTTTAGTGTCGGAGGAATGACCCAGGGTGGGGAATGGTCTAGGTTCATAAACCAGGACAATTATTCTTCCTTGCTTGAGAAGAATAGTCCAGATAACTCATCATTGATGTTTGACCTTCTGAGGGAATATGCTCTTCAAAGAGCTCATAGATGTGAGTGGAAGAATGGCCCAGATGATTTAGTTTATATCATAACATTGTTTTTGTGCAAGTTGATATCAGATGATTGTTATGAAGACTATATGTTTCTAAACAATAGATGTATACTACCTTGGTGGATGTGCTCCACTATTTGATCAAGTATCTGTGTGATACTTGGTATGGTAGTATACCACTAGATTGTAGTTGTGTACTACTATGGATAGACACAGTTGTGTTCTATTGAATGATATTGTTCCAATTGACTTGAAGATTATCAACAGTGTTGAAAATGATTATCATCTAGATGGATGATCAATGAATAGAGATTTCCTAGACAAAAAATGGTTCACAACATTTATTCTTCTAAATTAGAAAAATGGTTCTTGTGTCACTCTATGGAGTGAGCATCATGTATGATTACTTAGATAGAGTATGGTTCTGAGAGATGATGCAGCTGATGACACTGATGGTGATGATGGTGCTCATGACCTAGTCATGAGATAGTCTATACAACTATGTTGATGCTACCGAATGAATGGTATGTTTTGTGCTCAAGACCATTACTTGTAATACCTCCCTATCTAGGAGGGAGTGTTGATATTATGGTAGCTGCAGGAGGCATTTACCTCCACGTGTAAACCTGACAAGAATAGAATACTCTGGGAAGCAAGAAGAAACCCTAATGAGTTGGCTAATAACCCTAGAAGACATGTCAGCTCAATAAGATAACTTGTATTAGGTTATTAGCCTCTAAGAGAAGAATTCAGACATAAGAAATAATATATACTGAACAGACAGATACCGAGAATGAGAAGTCGGCCCAGGAAATTAGCCAAAATTACTATAAATACAGGACGCCAGTCTTCATTCTGGCAGGTAGTCTTAGAATTGTAGAGCAACACTTGTGCACACTGCAGTGCCCAGTTTTGTGCGCAGGTTTGGAGGAGAGCTGCCATTGCAGCTGCTATAGCTAACATATCATGTTTAGCTTGGACTATCTCTTGGTTAGGGTTTGGACTATCTGATCAACTCTTTTTGATGCGCTATCCTTGGGGAAAGGTGTGCTACCCTTTGTTTGGTTATCTAACCTAGGGTTTGCTTCCGGAGTGATTCTCTATCAAAGTTAAGGTGCTCAGAGGTTGGCTTCGGCTGATGGTTGGGAGAAAATGGTGATATTGTCAATGGTAAAATGAGCACATCCATTATATTCTAACAATGTTATGGTTGATGTGTCTGCATGCACATGGAATGTATTTTCCCAATCTAGAAATACTAGTATTGGCGCGGTGACCAACTTTTCTTTCAACATATCCAGACCATGTTGACAATCGTCGTTCTGCTGAAACTTTGTATCTTTTCTTAACAGTTTCTCCATTGGTGTGGTAATCTATGCATAGCCTTTGATAAACTTTCTGTAGTATCCTGTGTGTCCCAATGTCGCTCTTAGTTGACAGACTATTTTTGGTGGTGGAAAGTTAACAATTACTGCAATCTTTGTAGGATCTACTAGTAAACCTTGTTTTCATATTATATGGCCCAATAGTATCCTAAACGGTGTTTCAAATATACATTTTTTTTTTATGTTTAATGATATATGGAACTGCATACATATTTATAACATCAACCGTAAGACCTCTACATGATATTTTAACAAACTATAGGTTGTCCAATCATCTAAGTACATGTCTAGAAACTGGTGGATGAATTCCTTAAACATGACAATGACTACTCTGGAAAATATTGCTGGTGCATTCTTCAGTTCGAACAACATGAATGTGTACTAGTAGGATCCCCATTCTATAGAAAACGTGGTCTTGCATCTCTCTTCTTGGGCTATCTTTATCTGGTGGTAGCTTGGAATCCATCAGTGAATGAGTAAACTCCATTTCCTCCTAGATTCTCCAACACTTCATCTGTGAAAGGTGTAGGGAATGGGTCATGTAGGCATGCATGATTCAACTTCCTCAAGTCGACGCATATCCTTATCCCTCCTTTTTTTTTCTCCTGAACTACCATTGGGCTTATCCACTCTGATTCTTCCACGGGTTATATGATTCCATCTTCGAGCATCCTATCGATCTCAGCTTTGAATTTTTTCTTATACATTGGGTTCAATCTGTATGCTTGTTTTATGATCGGTCTCGCTTCGGCTCTGAGTGGTATATTCATTTATCCTAGCTCTCCTTCTATTCCCTTCATCTCTATAAATGTTGTGGGAAACATGTCACTGTATTCGCACAATAACTCTATTATTCTTTCTACTATTTGCTCATTCTAGTAATCTCCAATGTTGGCCATTTTGGGATTCTCAACTATCCCAATGTTGACTTTCTTCACCTTGATCAGTGAAGCAATGACTTCTGATTCTATAGGTGGACCCTCCACTTCTCATTTTCTTCCGCTTCCTTGATCTGAATATCACGCGGATCGTCTTCATCTGGTGCTTCCTCCTTACACATGGTAATATGACAACAGTTCTTTGACTGTTTGTTTATTCCGCTGTTGTTCTTCGGTTATGAGTTCGACTTCTAGTCCCTTAATGAATATCACCGCTCTTATATGTTTAAGAGATGCATCTATGTTGGGGTTCTCATGCTCGAATGAAAAAAGTGATTGTAAAATTATGTTACAATACCATCCAAGTTGTAGTTCCTTTACGCAATTCCTGGTATGTATACCAGTTCACTGGTATGCCCTCTAGAGTGTGTATGAAATTATGAGGCCATTCCTCTGGGGGTGTCATTTTCCACAACATTATGCACTTCTCCAATTGTTCCACTGGTGCCCCCTATCCATCATACTTTCGTTGCTTGTTGTTTTTCTTCTCTGCGCCGAACCTTATGCACATTAACCGCTTACATTGGTACCAATCTGTTATTGACTCTTTGTGTGTGCCCCACCATATTGCAGGTATGGCCTTGAGTGCTATATCAAGTGTTAAGAGTCTCTGATTCTCTAAAACTTCATCTTCATTATGTGCCAAGAATACTTCTAGATCGTTACTCCGTGGAAACTGGGTGGTTCCCTTATCTCCATGCCTACCCATCTTACTGCGTGGTCTATTCATGCACATATTCTTGTGAAAAATTCGTGTAACCTTTGTTTCCATTTCTCTAAACTGGTATCTGATTCTATTGCACATGAAGTAATGATCCACCAACTGAGTATCCCATCTGTAGCTAGGTTCACATAATCCTTATCATGTGCAGTTATTTTGTACAACTAGTTGATTTCCTGTAAGTCTAAGCAAGTGGGTTCTACAAACCTTTTCCCTTCTGATGGGTCTAATGGTGCGATGACCCTATATTCACCTGACTCAAATGCCATTTTTCGTGTCTTCAAATTGAATATGTCCTGGTTTTCAAACGCCCAATCCAAACCAAGCGACGCTAGATATGGTGTTGTGTCGTCTACTATTTCGATCACTTCAGAGTCTACTTTAGTGCGCACTTGATCTAGGTCTGTTCTCACTCATTTTAGTCTATCGATTGGGAGGACTCTGTGTTGGTTTTCTAGTTTCAGTTGCATAGGTGAATATCCTAAAGTGGGCTCTCCCATACATTGCCATGTCTTCTTTGGTAATACATTAACTTCAGACCCTAGATCTAGTATGATATCTCCCATGTTGAAATCTCCCATGTTGGCATTTAGTCTAAACTCCCTACTTGTTCTTCTCCTTGTATGTAGGTGATTGACTATTTTTTGTTCTATTTTTCCTTCCGTCTCTATACTACATGATTGCAAAAAACCTTTGATTGTACTTACTTGTCCTGTGGGTTGCATTTCATTGGTATGATCCAATAATGGAGGCATCTCGTACTCTGGTGCTTCCTTGCTTTACTGTGCAGTTGAAGTTGACGCAATGTCATCCTTATGAAATTATTGTCTGGCTTGCTTAAATATCTCCTTCTCATTCTGCGCGTCGAACTGCTTCCTTGGTTCGGTGTTCTTCTTCACCCACTGGTGTTGTACTGGATCTTGCTAGACTACGTTGTTTCCTATTTTATCTCCTTCAAAGGTAACTATGTTGATGTTTCATCCTTCATCCCTCGCTTTGGCTGAAATCCACTGACCATTATGGTTGTTTTGGTTCCTCTTTTCCTGGATCTTTACTGGCAATGATAGACATTCTTCCGTATCATGGTCTAATGTGCGACAATACATACAAGTTGCTAGTGGAAGTGGACATTCCCTTGCATAATGCCCTGGTTGTTGGCAATTGTGACATACCACTGGTCCTCTACCTCTTCCAAAACCTCCTCTCACTCGTCCTCCACCTCTGTAGCCTTCTTGATCTCCTCTCTGTGCGTTATACTGAGGCACCTGATTGTACTACATGGTATTGTACTGAGGTTGTGTTGTGTTGTATTATGGTTGTGCGGTATTATACGGTTGTTGCACAGTATTATATTGTTGTTGTGAAGTGTTGTATGGGGCTGGAAATTGATTAAATTGTGGTGTGACTTGCCCAATCATCATTTCCACCTGCACTCTATATGCATCTAATGTCCTCTCTCGCATCAACTCCATAGTTCTACATTCTTTGTCATCGTGGCCCACTGACTTGCAAAAGTTTCCATACGAACTCTTTGGGATTGTCTAGTATTTTTGCATCATTGGGCAGTGATATGAATCATGGCCCAGTTTCTTACAGATTTCATACCATAGTCCTCATGTTGGTAATGGATTTGGAATTCCTGCTGCCATATAATGTGTGAATGTTGGACATTCGTTCTTGTGGTGTCCTTCCATCCTGCATGTAGTACACCAAACAACTTCTTGTTTGTCCTTACTTTTACTTTGGTTTAGCTGGAACATTAAGTTCTTCAAATCCTCCTTCAGTTTTTGTATGTCTGGATCCATCTGTTGATACTGGTTTTCTTCCAGTTGCAGGGATGTCTACAGAGCCTCTGCCTGCGTCTAAACTTTTGTTGTTGCAATGGGTATTTTAAGTGTGGTAACAATGAATTGATGAACAAGTGCCTATGGTGCATATCTGTCATGAGATATTTCAAATTTCCCTTCAGTCGCTTGAATCTCTGGTCAATATCCCATACGTATTCTCTTGAATTTTGTCTAATATCGAGCAACTCGTTCATGTACTGATCTTCTGAGCTTGGCTTCCAGAACTCATTTATCAGTAATTTCTTGATGTCTGCAATTGTTCTGGTTGTCCCTGGTGGATTGTTTGTAGCTAAACTCATATACCAATCCAGTGTACAATCCCTTAGTGTAATATCTAGTTGTTCCAGTTTAGTATCTTCATCTATGATCTGTTTTGCTTCCCAAATCTTCTCACAGATGAAAAAATGTTTTTCCAGGACCTCTAATGCTTTTCCTTTAAATTATGGTAATCTGATGGTGGGATCATGTCCTGTGATTCTGAATGCTGAACTACTACCTCCACGCAGTGTAGATACTTGACTAGTGTTGCCTGAACTGGCTCCTCTAGTTGTTGTTCCTTGTGTAGATGTACTTCCTGCTGTCTTTCTTCTCCTGAAATTCGGTTGTCTAAACGATGGTGTTTTCTTTGGTGTTTTAGTCACACATGGGTTTATGGGTTCCACACTGACATTAATATGGATAGGATTGTTGCCTTCTCTTCCTATTCTTGGACCTCTCATCTTCCTCTCATATGTTTCACGCAGGATTTCCTCAATCTTCTCCACAGCCTGGATATCCTCTACCTCTTCCTCATCACTCGCCAAGCCTTCCCTCGCGGCTACAACTCTCTTCTTGGTATTCACCTTGTATTGGTAGGGTACTTTGCTATGCATCTTTTCAGCTGTCACCATGATCCGCTTGATCTGGTCATCATCCATCATGATTGGTTCCAAGGGTTCCTCCTTCTTTCCCTTATCCTTTCCTCCTTCCATTTCTACTTTTTTTGTCAGTGCTTCCCCCCTTCCCCCATGCACATAGGGAAGTTTATCTGTTTGACTCCATCGTTATTACTCCTTTTTTGTATAGAAATATCTTAATAGAAGTATACAGTGATCTAATGTACCTTCCTCGAGGCCCACGTAGAATCTCTTGCTCTGTTGTGTTGTATGACTTCATCGTATCTACTGCAAACTTCTTTATAAAGCCTGCCACAATACTGTCAAGCCAAAAATCTACTGCACGGGTGAATTTATTGTTCACCTACTGTAAGTGCTCATTATGTACTAGGGTCCAATCTAACTATCGGATCTGGTTCGTTGTGTGGTTATCCTTCAACCTTAGTATCCACTCCTGCAATAAGTGTGGAAAATCACAGAAAAAGACTTCACGTAAATGAGTAAACACATATTTATCAAGATATTTGCAGGGTGTTACTCTAGGGTTTCTGTTATCTTTCTGTGCAAAATCCAACTCTTTTTTCCTTAGCCATCTTTCAATCTCTGCTTTTGTGGGATTCCACGGTCTCAACATCCTCTTCTAGTAGCTCGTTGGTTTCTCCACAGATCTTATGTACCTTTCAACCTATCTCATCTACTCAATCCTATACTGTTCCTACCAACACCAACAGAACCATTTGTTGGTTATTAATATATTTTTTCTGAGTTTGTATCTTCATCTTGAATGACCTAGGGTTCATGTCTATTTAGGGTTCCAACAAAGCCTCTAAAAGTATCGTCCCTCCTGGTAAACCAAAAGGAAACACAGTGCACAAAGTGCACCGCACTGTCTCACCCAAGATAGCCTTAATGGGTGGCTGAAATACTCATGTGTTTGCAGCCTAGGATTGAGTGGGAGATATGAGAACTGTGCACTGAAATTTCTATTATAACTTATTAACACAATACACTACCATTCATGTTTACACANGTGTTCAGTTCAACCTCAGAAGAAGTCTTGTTTGAAGAGAAGCCTTAAAGTATCCCTGGTTGTCCATCCACATCCATGATTCTATAATGAAAGGAAGAAGTGAAATCTTTAGGGCATGGAATCTATAAAAAGCTCCATGGACCCAAGAGCTAAAGAAAAACATCAAGAAGAACATGAAGATTCCAAGAAAGAAAGAGAATCTAGAACAACCAGTCACTGTATTAAGAATCACAATATTACCAACCTGATATGAATAAAAGAAATCAAGCAGAGGAACTGAAAGTTGTGATGAAGAACAATGTATATATGCAAGCATTGCAAGATCTAGAACTAGAGGTTCTCCTAGATGGAGGGATAAGACTATGATGATTGTTTGTTCCAATAAACCATACATACCTCTGCATGAGTCTTTATATCATATGAAATATCCATGGGCTGGAATTCTACATCAGATGAATGCAAAGAATGTTCTCCAGAGCAATTGAAAAAAGAGAATATGAAGAACAACCTCAAGACTTTGAAGCATACCAGAAAGAGACCCTTGTATGCAGATGGAAGAAGATAACTTGGTGGAGAACCTCTAGTGCACAATAGAAGCGTGGTGAATATTTTCTATAACAGATATATTGTGTCAGGATGATTACTCAGAAGATCAGATCTCATGATGACAGAAGAAGTGCCACATGGATATGTTCCAGTTTTCCAACAATGATATACTTTATTGATCAAAGCTACATGAAGCCTTTAGAGAAAACCAGTGTTCCAAACCGAAGTACATTTGAAATCAAGAATTACATTATCCGTGATGAAGTCCAAAAAGGAGAAAGTGGTTCTTCAATACATATCTCCATAGATGAGCAGATAAGTAGAAATTTTGGTAAAGCTTCTGTCCAAGATGAAATATTTTGCATACTCAAGCTGAAGCTCGTGGAGACGACTCACTTATTGAAAAAGGAAGAGATGAATCCCAGGTTGGGAGGGAGCACTGATGTATTATTGATTTATGGACAGTCATTTTTCAGTTCGAAAAATGGTCCACGATGAGCAGTTTATTTCTAGTTCGAAAAGTGGATTGAGATTTTTGACGAACAGGCATTTTCTAGTTCGGAAAATGGTCCAGATTTTTGATGTACCATAGACAGCGATTTCCCATTGAAGTTAACATGGGAAGTGGTATAGGGAAGTATATCTTCTTGAGGGTTGCTCAAGAAGACTGGCCCGCCTCGCTGGACAATGATTTTCCATTGTGGTTAACATGGGGAATGGTCTGTTTTGGAGGTTGGTGCAGGACAATCCTTTCCTCTTGTGGTTAACATGGGAAATGGTTTAGATATTCATTCCTTAGGGTGGATTCATTCTATCTAGGATGCACTTTGTTTAGTGATGGAAGAATGGCCTAGGGTGGGGAATGGTCTAGGTTTAGCAATCAGGGACAGACATTCCTTAGCGCAGACTCATTCTTTATAGGCTACACTTTGTTTAGTGTCGGAGGAATGACCCAGGGTGGGGAATGGTCTAGGTTCATAAACCAGGACAATTATTCTTCCTTGCTTGAGAAGAATAGTCCAGATAACTCATCATTGATGTTTGACCTTCTGAGGGAATATGCTCTTCAAAGAGCTCATAGATGTGAGTGGAAGAATGGCCCAGATGATTTAGTTTATATCATAACATTGTTTTTGTGCAAGTTGATATCAGATGATTGTTATGAAGACTATATGTTTCTAAACAATAGATGTATACTACCTTGGTGGATGTGCTCCACTATTTGATCAAGTATCTGTGTGATACTTGGTATGGTAGTATACCACTAGATTGTAGTTGTGTACTACTATGGATAGACACAGTTGTGTTCTATTGAATGATATTGTTCCAATTGACTTGAAGATTATCAACAGTGTTGAAAATGATTATCATCTAGATGGATGATCAATGAATAGAGATTTCCTAGACAAAAAATGGTTCACAACATTTATTCTTCTAAATTAGAAAAATGGTTCTTGTGTCACTCTATGGAGTGAGCATCATGTATGATTACTTAGATAGAGTATGGTTCTGAGAGATGATGCAGCTGATGACACTGATGGTGATGATGGTGCTCATGACCTAGTCATGAGATAGTCTATACAACTATGTTGATGCTACCGAATGAATGGTATGTTTTGTGCTCAAGACCATTACTTGTAATACCTCCCTATCTAGGAGGGAGTGTTGATATTATGGTAGCTGCAGGAGGCATTTACCTCCACGTGTAAACCTGACAAGAATAGAATACTCTGGGAAGCAAGAAGAAACCCTAATGAGTTGGCTAATAACCCTAGAAGACATGTCAGCTCAATAAGATAACTTGTATTAGGTTATTAGCCTCTAAGAGAAGAATTCAGACATAAGAAATAATATATACTGAACAGACAGATACCGAGAATGAGAAGTCGGCCCAGGAAATTAGCCAAAATTACTATAAATACAGGACGCCAGTCTTCATTCTGGCAGGTAGTCTTAGAATTGTAGAGCAACACTTGTGCACACTGCAGTGCCCAGTTTTGTGCGCAGGTTTGGAGGAGAGCTGCCATTGCAGCTGCTATAGCTAACATATCATGTTTAGCTTGGACTATCTCTTGGTTAGGGTTTGGACTATCTGATCAACTCTTTTTGATGCGCTATCCTTGGGGAAAGGTGTGCTACCCTTTGTTTGGTTATCTAACCTAGGGTTTGCTTCCGGAGTGATTCTCTATCAAAGTTAAGGTGCTCAGAGGTTGGCTTCGGCTGATGGTTGGGAGAAAATGGTGATATTGTCAATGGTAAAATGAGCACATCCATTATATTCTAACAATGTTATGGTTGATGTGTCTGCATGCACATGGAATGTATTTTCCCAATCTAGAAATACTAGTATTGGCGCGGTGACCAACTTTTCTTTCAACATATCCAGACCATGTTGACAATCGTCGTTCTGCTGAAACTTTGTATCTTTTCTTAACAGTTTCTCCATTGGTGTGGTAATCTATGCATAGCCTTTGATAAACTTTCTGTAGTATCCTGTGTGTCCCAATGTCGCTCTTAGTTGACAGACTATTTTTGGTGGTGGAAAGTTAACAATTACTGCAATCTTTGTAGGATCTACTAGTAAACCTTGTTTTCATATTATATGGCCCAATAGTATCCTAAACGGTGTTTCAAATATACATTTTTTTTTTATGTTTAATGATATATGGAACTGCATACATATTTATAACATCAACCGTAAGACCTCTACATGATATTTTAACAAACTATAGGTTGTCCAATCATCTAAGTACATGTCTAGAAACTGGTGGATGAATTCCTTAAACATGACAATGACTACTCTGGAAAATATTGCTGGTGCATTCTTCAGTTCGAACAACATGAATGTGTACTAGTAGGATCCCCATTCTATAGAAAACGTGGTCTTGCATCTCTCTTCTTGGGCTATCTTTATCTGGTGGTAGCTTGGAATCCATCAGTGAATGAGTAAACTCCATTTCCTCCTAGATTCTCCAACACTTCATCTGTGAAAGGTGTAGGGAATGGGTCATGTAGGCATGCATGATTCAACTTCCTCAAGTCGACGCATATCCTTATCCCTCCTTTTTTTTTCTCCTGAACTACCATTGGGCTTATCCACTCTGATTCTTCCACGGGTTATATGATTCCATCTTCGAGCATCCTATCGATCTCAGCTTTGAATTTTTTCTTATACATTGGGTTCAATCTGTATGCTTGTTTTATGATCGGTCTCGCTTCGGCTCTGAGTGGTATATTCATTTATCCTAGCTCTCCTTCTATTCCCTTCATCTCTATAAATGTTGTGGGAAACATGTCACTGTATTCGCACAATAACTCTATTATTCTTTCTACTATTTGCTCATTCTAGTAATCTCCAATGTTGGCCATTTTGGGATTCTCAACTATCCCAATGTTGACTTTCTTCACCTTGATCAGTGAAGCAATGACTTCTGATTCTATAGGTGGACCCTCCACTTCTCATTTTCTTCCGCTTCCTTGATCTGAATATCACGCGGATCGTCTTCATCTGGTGCTTCCTCCTTACACATGGTAATATGACAACAGTTCTTTGACTGTTTGTTTATTCCGCTGTTGTTCTTCGGTTATGAGTTCGACTTCTAGTCCCTTAATGAATATCACCGCTCTTATATGTTTAAGAGATGCATCTATGTTGGGGTTCTCATGCTCGAATGAAAAAAGTGATTGTAAAATTATGTTACAATACCATCCAAGTTGTAGTTCCTTTACGCAATTCCTGGTATGTATACCAGTTCACTGGTATGCCCTCTAGAGTGTGTATGAAATTATGAGGCCATTCCTCTGGGGGTGTCATTTTCCACAACATTATGCACTTCTCCAATTGTTCCACTGGTGCCCCCTATCCATCATACTTTCGTTGCTTGTTGTTTTTCTTCTCTGCGCCGAACCTTATGCACATTAACCGCTTACATTGGTACCAATCTGTTATTGACTCTTTGTGTGTGCCCCACCATATTGCAGGTATGGCCTTGAGTGCTATATCAAGTGTTAAGAGTCTCTGATTCTCTAAAACTTCATCTTCATTATGTGCCAAGAATACTTCTAGATCGTTACTCCGTGGAAACTGGGTGGTTCCCTTATCTCCATGCCTACCCATCTTACTGCGTGGTCTATTCATGCACATATTCTTGTGAAAAATTCGTGTAACCTTTGTTTCCATTTCTCTAAACTGGTATCTGATTCTATTGCACATGAAGTAATGATCCACCAACTGAGTATCCCATCTGTAGCTAGGTTCACATAATCCTTATCATGTGCAGTTATTTTGTACAACTAGTTGATTTCCTGTAAGTCTAAGCAAGTGGGTTCTACAAACCTTTTCCCTTCTGATGGGTCTAATGGTGCGATGACCCTATATTCACCTGACTCAAATGCCATTTTTCGTGTCTTCAAATTGAATATGTCCTGGTTTTCAAACGCCCAATCCAAACCAAGCGACGCTAGATATGGTGTTGTGTCGTCTACTATTTCGATCACTTCAGAGTCTACTTTAGTGCGCACTTGATCTAGGTCTGTTCTCACTCATTTTAGTCTATCGATTGGGAGGACTCTGTGTTGGTTTTCTAGTTTCAGTTGCATAGGTGAATATCCTAAAGTGGGCTCTCCCATACATTGCCATGTCTTCTTTGGTAATACATTAACTTCAGACCCTAGATCTAGTATGATATCTCCCATGTTGAAATCTCCCATGTTGGCATTTAGTCTAAACTCCCTACTTGTTCTTCTCCTTGTATGTAGGTGATTGACTATTTTTTGTTCTATTTTTCCTTCCGTCTCTATACTACATGATTGCAAAAAACCTTTGATTGTACTTACTTGTCCTGTGGGTTGCATTTCATTGGTATGATCCAATAATGGAGGCATCTCGTACTCTGGTGCTTCCTTGCTTTACTGTGCAGTTGAAGTTGACGCAATGTCATCCTTATGAAATTATTGTCTGGCTTGCTTAAATATCTCCTTCTCATTCTGCGCGTCGAACTGCTTCCTTGGTTCGGTGTTCTTCTTCACCCACTGGTGTTGTACTGGATCTTGCTAGACTACGTTGTTTCCTATTTTATCTCCTTCAAAGGTAACTATGTTGATGTTTCATCCTTCATCCCTCGCTTTGGCTGAAATCCACTGACCATTATGGTTGTTTTGGTTCCTCTTTTCCTGGATCTTTACTGGCAATGATAGACATTCTTCCGTATCATGGTCTAATGTGCGACAATACATACAAGTTGCTAGTGGAAGTGGACATTCCCTTGCATAATGCCCTGGTTGTTGGCAATTGTGACATACCACTGGTCCTCTACCTCTTCCAAAACCTCCTCTCACTCGTCCTCCACCTCTGTAGCCTTTTCGATATCCTCTCTGCGCGTTATACTGAGGCACTTGATTGTACTACATGGTATTGTATTGAGGTTGTGTTGTGTTGTATTATGGTTGTGCGGTATTATACGGTTGTTGCACAATATTATATTGTTGTTGTGAAGTGTTGTATGGGGTTGGAAATTGATTAAATTGTGGTGTGACTTGCCCAATCATCATTTCCACCTGCACTCTATATGCATCTAATGTCCTCTCTCGTATCAACTCCATAGTTCTACATTCTTTGTCATCGTGGCCCACTGACTTGCAAAATTTGCCATACAAACTCTTTAGGATTGTCTAGTATTTTTGCATCATTGGGCAGTGATATGAATCATGGCCCAGTTTCTTACAGATTTCACACCATATTCCTCATGTTGGTAATGGATTTGGAATTCCTGCTACCATATAATGTGTGAATGTTGGACATTCGTTCTTGTGGTGTCCTTCCATCCTGCATGTAGTACACCAAACAACTTCTCGTTTGTCCTTACTTTTACTCTGGTTTAGCTGGAACATTAAGTTCTTCAAATCCTCCTTCAGTTTTTGTATGTCTGGATCCATCTGTTGATACTGGTTTTCTTCTAGTTGCAGGGCTGTCTATAGAGCCTCTGCCTGCGTCTAAACTTTTGTTGTCGCAATGGGTATTTTAAGTGTGGTAACAATGAATTGATGAACAAGTGCCTATGGTGCATATCTGTCATGAGATATTTCAAATTTCCCTTCAGTCGCTTGAATCTCTGGTCAATATCCCATACGTATTCTCTTGAATTTTGTCTAATATCGAGCAACTCGTTCATGTACTGATCTTCTGAGCTTGGCTTCCAGAACTCATTTATCAGTAATTTCTTGATGTCTGCAATTGTTCTGGTTGTCCCTGGTGGATTGTTTGTAGCTAAACTCATATACCAATCCAGTGTACAATCCCTTAGTGTAATATCTAGTTGTTCCAGTTTAGTATCTTCATCTATGATCTGTTTTGCTTCCCAAATCTTCTCACAGATGAAAAAATGTTTTTCCAGGACCTCTAATGCTTTTCCTTTAAATTATGGTAATCTGATGGTGGGATCATGTCCTGTGATTCTGAATGCTGAACTACTACCTCCACGCAGTGTAGATACTTGACTAGTGTTGCCTGAACTGGCTCCTCTAGTTGTTGTTCCTTGTGTAGATGTACTTCCTGCTGTCTTTCTTCTCCTGAAATTCGGTTGTCTAAACGATGGTGTTTTCTTTGGTGTTTTAGTCACACATGGGTTTATGGGTTCCACACTGACATTAATATGGATAGGATTGTTGCCTTCTCTTCCTATTCTTGGACCTCTCATCTTCCTCTCATATGTTTCACGCAGGATTTCCTCAATCTTCTCCACAGCCTGGATATCCTCTACCTCTTCCTCATCACTCGCCAAGCCTTCCCTCGCGGCTACAACTCTCTTCTTGGTATTCACCTTGTATTGGTAGGGTACTTTGCTATGCATCTTTTCAGCTGTCACCATGATCCGCTTGATCTGGTCATCATCCATCATGATTGGTTCCAAGGGTTCCTCCTTCTTTCCCTTATCCTTTCCTCCTTCCATTTCTACTTTTTTTGTCAGTGCTTCCCCCCTTCCCCCATGCACATAGGGAAGTTTATCTGTTTGACTCCATCGTTATTACTCCTTTTTTGTATAGAAATATCTTAATAGAAGTATACAGTGATCTAATGTACCTTCCTCGAGGCCCACGTAGAATCTCTTGCTCTGTTGTGTTGTATGACTTCATCGTATCTACTGCAAACTTCTTTATAAAGCCTGCCACAATACTGTCAAGCCAAAAATCTACTGCACGGGTGAATTTATTGTTCACCTACTGTAAGTGCTCATTATGTACTAGGGTCCAATCTAACTATCGGATCTGGTTCGTTGTGTGGTTATCCTTCAACCTTAGTATCCACTCCTGCAATAAGTGTGGAAAATCACAGAAAAAGACTTCACGTAAATGAGTAAACACATATTTATCAAGATATTTGCAGGGTGTTACTCTAGGGTTTCTGTTATCTTTCTGTGCAAAATCCAACTCTTTTTTCCTTAGCCATCTTTCAATCTCTGCTTTTGTGGGATTCCACGGTCTCAACATCCTCTTCTAGTAGCTCGTTGGTTTCTCCACAGATCTTATGTACCTTTCAACCTATCTCATCTACTCAATCCTATACTGTTCCTACCAACACCAACAGAACCATTTGTTGGTTATTAATATATTTTTTCTGAGTTTGTATCTTCATCTTGAATGACCTAGGGTTCATGTCTATTTAGGGTTCCAACAAAGCCTCTAAAAGTATCGTCCCTCCTGGTAAACCAAAAGGAAACACAGTGCACAAAGTGCACCGCACTGTCTCACCCAAGATAGCCTTAATGGGTGGCTGAAATACTCATGTGTTTGCAGCCTAGGATTGAGTGGGAGATATGAGAACTGTGCACTGAAATTTCTATTATAACTTATTAACACAATACACTACCATTCATGTTTACACA
>JZKD02S1888873.1:59668-78131 GCA_000966675.3 Picea glauca
CTTGAAGTTCATATCACCATTTCACCCACGGGAAAATGGCACAGTAGAAGCATTTAACAAAATTATTGAGAATGCACTAACAAATATTTGTAATGTCAATAGGGATGATTGGGACCTCAAAATACCAGTAGTATTGTGGGCCTACAGGACCACATGCAAGAAGTTGACAGAGCACATGCCATTTAAAATTGTATATGGCCAAGAAGCAGTGGTGCCATTAGAATTTTTGGTACCCAGTTTGTGCGTAGCAGTAGTTACACACATGATGGAATGAGGTGCAATATAGGAGAGACTAAATCAGTTGATGACCATGGAGGAAGATCGGATCCTAGCAGGGTTCCACCAACAAGTTCAGAAAGAAAGGGACAAATCTTGGCATGATAGATACATCAAGAAGAAAACTTTCAAGGAAGGAGATTTAGTGTTGATGTATGACAACAAATCCATTCAGCACCCAGGAAAACTTAGAATGAAATGGTTAGGACCGTATGAAGTAAAAACTGTCACAGATGGGGGAGTTTTATATTTGACAGACTTAGCAGGCGTAGAACTCAGAGGGATGATCAACGAGAGCCGACTGAAGCTGTACAAGGACAGTCGACCACCCACAACTTGAAAAGTCACCACACAGTTAAAAAAAAAACACAGGATATTAAATGATACCAACAGAGGTATAGTGAGCCAAAAGGAGAAGGAGTACGAATGATAGGAATACAAACCCAGTGAGGACAAGACCAACAGCTAGGTCAAAAAAAAAAAGGATATTAAATTGTACCAACAGAGGTACAGTGCATCGAAAGGAGAAGGAATATGCACAAAAAGAATACAAACCTGGTGAGGACAAGACCAACGACCAAGTCAAAATGGAAACAAGACATAAAAGTAACGACATAAAGAGAAGTATGAAACAACAAAGGCATGCAGAATTTAATGCCAGAAAGGACCGACGGGATGCTGCATTAATCGTGCCAACTATAGACAGCGAAGGAGAGTAATGGAAACTATGAAGGAATCAGAGGTTCATTGAATCCATGATAAAGTTAGCATCTTAGACAAGCTTCATACGATTCCCATACAAATCATAGACATGGGATCAAACAGCTTATTGCGAGACCGAAAAATACCGAGAGAAATACATCCTACAGAGCACAAAGAGAAGTTCACAGAGGTTACAAAGACCATTGAACTCGGCGAACGATTGACATTCACCACCATGGCACCACCAAAGCAAGAAGAACCAGGCCAGATTGCTAGACACTCTAGAGTTAGAACTAGAGCACATGTACAATCGTGGGAAAGTGAACATTAGTCGCCGGAGGTCATCAATGTCAATGAAATCCCATCACCAAATACAACATCGATAAACCCCACACTCATGGTAGAATAAACCCAACAACCAAAACCTGACGACATGACTGTGGATATGTCAGGAGAGGAATAGGAGAAACAGAACTAGGGCACATGCAACCTAGCACAAAGAGAGAACCCTGAAGCTTCGAGAGTCAATGGGACGACTAAAAATCAGGAAGTAGTAGTCGAGACAGACGAATCTCAAACAACTGTGTCAGACCACCCATAGGAAGGAGTAGTGGAACATGTCACGGGTTGGCCAGAACATTATGCATAAGAATGACCGATCGAGGTTGGAACCTCGAGTCAGCCACTACCAAAAAAGGACAAGCAGCAGGTACCTAGGCCACCATGCAAGCAACCCATTGCATCCATTGTTGTTTCGCGTATACCAGAAGGGGTATGGGTGAAATCAGACTTGCTAGGTTATGTCGAAAAGATAAAATATTGGGACCATGGTGTAAAGGACACAAACAAGTTCCTGGAGTTTGCAAAGAAATTCTACCTACAGATTGTGGATCTGGATGCATTCAGGTAACCAGTTAATCAACCACTCCAGTGGGAAACAGGAATGGAAAAAATGGGGATCTTAGGTATACTAGGCTACCACACTTTGGAAGAGGACAATACATAAGCAGTTGCATCAAACAATTGATGGCAGTCACACATGGCGGGGATATATGGTTGGACAAGCTCATCTCGATAGTTGTGGAGCTCATTGTGCACATTACAGGGCTGCCATCTTGAGGCATGGATCCCACATAATTTATCAATGACAAAACAAAGGAGAAATCACTCACGGAAGAGATGAAAATTAAATGCGACACTGACAGGGGAATGCGAGGAATCATCATCAAGAGGATCAATGATGTCACGACACAAATGGCCACAAAAATCATGGCTTGCAAGCTACTAAGAAAATGTCACAAGGAGGAAGTCCCGACTAGGGTTGTCACAGTTGCAGCGCAATTTTTCAAGGGCACCACAGTTAGCTAGGCACCCTATCTTTTGAATTTGTTTTTGGATGACTGCAAGGATGCACAGGATCTAGGAACAAAATTTCATTATTCACGGTTGCTCATGTTGATAACCATTGTGGGATGGAAGGAACCAAACTATGTATTTTTTGCCACCAGGCCCAAACCTAATCATGGAGCGAGATATTTGTCGCTTGGCGTTACATTAGACTCTAGGATCAGAAAGATGAACACATCCATATTCAAAGGATATCTACATGATATACAGAAGGCCATCGCCAACCTCTGGATAATAACACCACAAGTTGTCGCGTACTATCGAGACATCGCCAACTTCAAGGTCACTCGACATGCAATGTGGATACAAGCATGGAAGGACCCCAACAAGCAATGGCTACAATTGCGCTACTGCATCATGGAGGGAGACATCGAAATGGTTATCAAGGATTGGGAAGGGTTGTCAACATCACAGACAGGAGAAGAACCAGAAACGAGTGAGATATAATACACACAATACTTTAGTCGAGTGAATCATTCCACATTACACCCAGCATGCTACATAGGGACGAGATCGTGGGGTAGACACCCCTAAAGGACTTAGCTCAACTCCAATTGGTATTTTCGTGGATACCATCCAAAGCTCTACACAAATTACAGGTTAGAATTACCCAAGAAATACAGACTCATGCACGCACAGACACAACCGAATTATAGCAGGCAAAGGATAAACGTGACGCACTGGAATTGATATATGAGTAGGAAAATATCGAGACCCAAGAGGAAAGGTAGTGCATGAATGCATTGGAAAAAAAATTGGTCGAAACTTATGAGACTATTCCAAAAACCACGCAGAGGGCCGAACTCACAGAAATAGAAAATATTGATCAGATTGCGCAGGAAATCGATCAATATTAGAAGGAGATCGAGAATATTCATGAGAAATTCACACCTACCACTCCACCAGAGGTAAGGAATAAAAGGAAGCAAGAGGCAACAAAGTAGCTATAGGAGATAGAGCAACATGTTAGCACAGTAGCCAAGTTGTTCGATAAAGAAGCACAGCTTTGGATGAAGCTAGAAGAGGATCAACAAGTTCAACAGTGGGACAAGGAAGAAGAAAGGATAAGCGCAACTATCCAGGACCTCAAGAAGAGGCAAAAGAAAATGTCCATCATGGAGTGTGTCAAAGTGGCGTGGGATATGAAGAAACTACATGCAGAACTCACCATTGCGCAAACGTAGAAAAAGGAGCATCAGTCTCAAATGGAACCGCTTCAAGAGCGAGTGGTTGAAGTCATTGCACAAGAAGAGGAAGCCAAGACATATATGGAACAGACCTAGGTAGAGTGCGCAAGGTTGATCAGTGATGAGATTGCAGTCCAGACAGTAGATGCATTCAAGGAGAAGACTGTGTAGGCTCAAACACAAGCAGTGGAGCTCAAGGAGAAGTTTCAAGAAATCACTAGGGAGATTGACGAAGCGCACAAAGGATAGGTGGCTTGAGACAAGCCACATGTTACTGTTGGGGGTCTGTTGGAAGCAGACCAAAGAGGAAAGAAATAAATTTTTTGGAAATAAGGCATGCACGAGGGAAGAGACAGCTGGAAGGAAGTGTAGCACGCGCACATGCATGGAAGACCTAATGACGTTGGGGTTAGGGTTTTTGCAACACATTTTAATGGCTAAAGAGACAAAAACGTATAAATATAGATACGTAGGTATCATAGAGAAGAGAGAGAAATGCGGAGAGATGGATGTGAGGAAGCGGATGTGATTGTTACACATAAAAAACACTCACTTTGATAGTGTCACAAGTGTCATCATTACAAAGTTCGTAAGTGTCGCACTTTGCTCATAAGTGTCGCAAGTGTCAGGGAAGCATACTGCCATGATGCCTATGCCGTGCCTATAATGACATGAGAAGGACACTTGAAACACCTCAAATATTTGATTTGGAAGAGGAGAAATGATTCAGCAGGCTTACAAACCTTTTTCCATCTGAAAGCACCTCAAAAACTGAGCTTTTGAAGGAGAGCGCTCCCATATACCTCTTCTGGGAGTGCTGGCGCTCCCCCTTACATTGTTTGGGAGTGTTATAAAGCTCCTTTGGCCCTTTTGAGGGAGTGTTGGTGTTTTTAGGAGCGTTGGCGCCCCCCTTAAGCCTACTGGGGAGCACTGTAGTGCTCTAATGGCCCTTTTGAGAGAGCACTACCTATTCTAGGTAGCAGTTGAGTTGTTGAGATGAATGGGGGAAGCATCTTTTCATTCTTATAAGGCAGTTGAGCTCAAATCCCTAGTCCAGCCATGATCTTAGGGCAGATCCTCAACTGAAGGAGGAAAATCCTCACCTTCCCCAAGGATATCTCATGTTGTTGAGCCTCTCCAAGGCTATATAAGAAAGCTTTCTAATGGTGAAAGAGGAGTGGAAAAGGAGAATCACACCAAACTTATGATCCCATAAGTGGTGCTGGAACAGGGGAAGAATTGCAAGCATGAAACCTATGATCTCATAGAAAACACAAAGTGAACTGGAGGAGATTGATTAGTGAATCTTCTATCACCCAGGTCATGGATCTTCCAAGCAAGGGTTAGACAAAGGGGACTTGACAAAGTTGTCACATTCGCATCTACAATTGTAAGTTACTGTTGTCATTGTTCTCATTAATATGACACGCTTGGCCTGTTTCTTTCTAGTTTTTGTCTGATCTTACATGAACTTATCTCTGATAGATATATCTATTTTCAAGCTAATATCAATAGAGTAGGAAGTGGTCGTACTATTGTTTATCTATAGGGCTCATCGAGGAGTGAAATATTGGAGCTCAAATCGGAGCGTGCAGGGACAAAAGGTCGATAAAAAGGTACTTTTGTTCTCCTTCCTCCTCATGCATTAGTTTGTAGAGATCTGAAAGGAAGTCAGTGTCCATGTTAAGAACTTTCTATCTTAGAGTTAAGAGTCTAGCTCTTTGAGGTGATCTACCTGTCCGCAGGGAGATTTTCCTACAACAGAAACTGGCGACTCCACTAGGGATCAAATTGGAACTTTCTTAGTTTTGTCTTTCCTCATAGACCTTGTCTTACCTTTTGTTTTCTTAGGCCTTGTTCACCCATTTATATCTGATTGCATTTGTTGATTGACTCTTCACTCCATCACACTCAGCTTGATTGCAAAAATTCCATTGAAATTTTGGGTTTTTTGGACTTTTTGTGAGTTTTTTGAGCCTGGCGCGCCCCTGTCCATGTTAACATAGCACTAGAACTCCTTGGAAATGTTATACAGAGCTTTATAATGCTCTAGTGGCCCTTATACCGGAGCACCAACCCCTTTTAGCCCAAAATATCTTAAAAAATTGCAATTCTTGGAGGTCCAAACCCTGTTTTTTCACTTGCTGAGTTGCTTTGTGATTCAATGCTTCTTGTTTTGACCTTTGACATGCTTCCTCTTGAGAAGTAAACACCTTTTTGTTCATATTTTATGCCCTTCTTCATTATTTTTGAGTTTTTGTTGTTGAGAGCTTGAAATCGATCTGTTGCTTTCTTCCTCCCCTATCCGACTGAGCAGGAACTCCAGTGAAGGACATCTGAAGTCTATAACTCTTCTCATTTGGTTCTTTGAGGTCATCTTGTCCAATTTATTTCTCCTTCCTTTTGCGTTTTTTATTTTCTTTCTCTTGTTTGATCGCAAAAAAAAGGGTGTGTTGTTTGTGCGAAATCTGCATTTTCTTGTCTGAATCTCCTTGATCTGAAAGGGTAGTTGGCAGGACAAGTTTTTCATTGAATTGATCATCGTTCACATGAAAATGAAAAAAGTACATATTAATGATTAGTTTGCATATTAGTTTGCATTTCTGAAATGTTGTAGCATCATGTTGGATTTGACTGAAGAAAATTCATTTGAGGACATTCCTTATTAGTGCTTGTTAGTGAAAAGAACTCTCTCTCTCTCCCCCTTAAATAGATGTTCATAAAAAAGAAATGACTGCTTATCATCTTTGATGCATTTTTGGGGACTGAGTCATAATTCCATCTATTTCACTTCCATGCACCCCTTTTGAGTAAAGAACAACTATAAAATGAACGCTAATTAAAAATTATCTAGAACATTTTCTTTTCTAGGATCCTCCATCAATAGTAGACTAGGACTAGTACTTTGGATTAGGCTATGAGCATAACTCTCCAAAGTTTCCAAAACAAACATTAGCATCCTGAGCTAGGGAGAGTCAAATCCAATKTTCGTATAAGTCTRCCTGGGATCCCCCTCTCACACAGGGGTTACGCAYGAGGTCGCATTTGGGTGAGTTACGGAGATTATCCCTCCRTGGCCCAACTGTTTGTAGTGGTCGGATCATATATTGGGGGTCACTGGAAGGTATACCCATGATTATGTGTGGGAGCCTTTCGAGTTGATTTCGGACTTGTTAYACTGCCCATACGTTCCGACTGGACTGTCGACTGTACCCACCCAGGGGTTGACTACGAGTTGGTAACCTTAGTAGCCACAATMTTTAGGGTCTCACACAAGGTGAMRGTGAAGGGAAGYCTCACTRTACCTAGAACAGACGTTGGTCAAACTCACTCGGGYTCCTTGGAGGGTAAATCCACARTTACTGTGTGGAAGCTTGCACCAAGGCGTAAGTCCRTTAAGCAGGTCACCAATGTAACTGRTCCACCCTCTCTATCCCCKCCCCTTCCTATTTTGATCTCGCGATGTTGGATTTCATCACCAACTAGTGGTTTCATCATAKGAATGTTTGTTTGATTGATTGCTTCTCAGATTCATAGCGTGTGTTGTTTGTTTTKCTTAGTGGACCTTAGGTCGAGTCAGTGTTAATGGCATCAAATCCTGGGAGTACCAATGGAGGAACCCCTTCTCCTKGGAAACCTTATACCTTTYYTTCRTTTGGAAACTTTGGTCCTCCATATGTTGCCACACTGAGTCTTCCAGGACTCACTATTGGATTACCAGTTTGGTTGTTCCCCACTCCGGTGATCCCGAATCCTCCCAATGTTTCAGTTGCACCTAATACTTTGGATGTCAATACACCACCCACACATCAACCTCATGTCAACTTTTCRCCTTCTTCRTCCATCAAGCCTCCTTCCATTTCTCTTTCTTCTCTTAGTGAAAGCTCTAAAGCAAGTAKCCAGGTTGATCAGAAGAAGAAGAAACGGAAAGAGAAGAAGAAGAAGAACCCGAAAAGGACAAATTRTAAATTRTAWAACCTAATTTTGTAAKATGTTGAGCTAGAGAGTACTGAGGAAGGTAGATATTGAGGGTTWKATCATAGGTTGAAGAGCCTGGTGMAATCTAGTCTGCCTCATAATAGATCTCAACCCAAYTGATAAGAGTTGTAAAGCACGTGGCATTGTAGTTCAGAACTACGATAATAAAAGAGCTAAAAGCTAGTTCTTTGTGGACATATCCCAKAGGGGGGTGAACCACAATAAAACTTGTGTTATGTGATTGAATGCATGTATYYGTTTCTTGTCTTCAGTAGTTAGTGATGTGYTAAATGAATGAGTTGTTATATTCCCTGTGTAATCATTAATTCAAGTATATTGCGTTAATAAGTTATAATAGAACTCTCAATGCACARTTMTTAGATCTCCCACTCAATCCTAGTCTGAAAACACATGAGTATTGYAGYCACCCATTAAGACTATCTCRGGTGAGACGACRTGGTGCACTCTATGCAATGMATTTCCTTMTGGTTTATCAGGAGGKCCGATAGTTTTAGAGGCTTTGTTGGAACCCGAAACARACATGAACCCTGGGTCATTCAAGATGAAGATACAAAGTCAARCARGATATATTAATAACCAACAAGTGCCTTTTCCCAAACTCTACCAACAATTCCTCTTATATGTCTATGTTATTGATGCTACCTTATGTTATTGTGGTGACTCAATTTCCCAACACTKTCTTGGCTACAACTCAAGTGTCAAGGCTACTGCARATGCCTACTATTGTTGTTGCAACTCAAGTGTTAACAATGTCATGACTATCTAGTGTAGCTACAACCCAACCTTCATTAAGAAGGKCATACCACTATACAAGTTTTTCACTTTCCCAAACCTACTATGACATTAGTACTTTGAACCATTATTCCATGCCTCTAAAYACGTGATCCTCTCAAGTCTTGAACTAGTTGGGTGATTAGTCCAATTKTCRTTTCTAACCCATGAGAATGCACTTCTTCATGTCCAAAMAATCGGTTCCATCCACACTTTAKTCATATTTKATAACTCTTCTGAATAATGGAAAGGTCTCCAACCCTTCCAAAAATGCCATGTCACCTCTTGTAACTTAACAAATTTTCCAAGACACCTTTTCTACAGGTGATAGAGGCTCCATTTTCTACTCCTAAGTAATGAGTTGTCTTGAGACTCATTATTGAAATTGATATGACAAGTGGCCACCAAGGCCACTTCCAACCAAAGTGTCAGAATTTTTCTTTGTGCTAAAGTATCTTAGAATTGTCTCCTTCTCCGACAATTTACAACCCAATTCTTCTAATTGGTATGTTGTTAGTTGGAATTCATAGATCCCCATYGTTATCTTCAAAACTCTACAATTTCACTTMTGCATCCATCTAAGAGTCTTRAATTKCTTCAATTTTAAACATAGGCACCTTAGTCACCCTTGCCCCATGTTTTCCCTTCTTGGCTCACCTATTRTCAAACTTACTCAACCCCTTAATTACAGTTTGAGCCTCCTCAACAACCTCTTCTAGGATTCGCAAACCCTTTGAAACAATAGATTTGACATGCTCGACTTGTTAATATYCATGAARCTAAAGCGCACTTAACTCATGCATGGCTTCACAAACCTTTTCTTCAACCATTYAGACATGGTATTTCAACTATGGGTCTTATTTGGTGAGTTCCTTCATGCAYAKCCTTGACCCAACACTTAGATGATTTTTCATAAAAAAAAATGAGACATCCATCTGACCTRCCTCCTCTTGCRCAMAAWTTTGTGTGCAAAAASTCATGTCTTGGTTAGATCCTTTGCCAATGACCTTCACAACTACTCTTGATACAAGYGAAACCTTTCCTCCAACATCTTTATTTTGGTTCCTCAATGTGCATAATAGTTCTACATTTTTCAAGATTGACTCCATTGAAGTCTCTAATGTTTCCAACCTACTCTTTGTATGGTCTTCACCATCTCAGGAACCCAACGATGCTTTGCCAAAAACCATATCTACTTGATACTATTCAATGAAAAAAGTTTTGTTTGCATATTCATTGGTTTCCTCAATCAACTTCATTTCTAACATTCTTGGCATCCCTCCCAACTTCCTCCTAGTCATCATAGGCACACCATAATCCTTGGTTCCATCTAAGAACATCAGATAGTTTTCATGGGGTACTAAAGTTTCTTTGGAAATCTTGATAAAGTCCTATCCCAAGATGATTGTATGGTCAAATGGAGCCACTATCAAGTCCAAACTAGAAAACCATTCCTTAACCTTTAAAGGTGCAATGAAAACTACTCTCGCTTCTCACTTCACGACCTTGAACATGCCCATGTTTTTCTTAGGATTACAATGAAGTGTTGTAGAATTCCACTCACTTACAAATTTGTGGCTTACACTTATTTTTACCAAGGATTGCACCTTCAACCCACTCATGGTTTAATTCACAAAACAAAGGTCATTCATTCCTTCACTTTTCAAATCACATCCATGATCTTCCACCACGAAGTTTCCAAAACTTGTTGTCAAGGCACCTAGAACCTCCGACGATGCCTCTAAAGGCTATTGCACTTGGGATACTCCCAAGGTTTTCATCCTCACCTTCAAAGTCAAATGTACTTGAACTTCTTCCAAGTCTTCCAACTTCATCTTCAAAGGACAATTTATGGAAAAATGATTCTAGTAACAAAGGAAACAAGCAATGCTATTAACTATGATACCAAATGTCATGATAGGGACAATGATGATGAAAAATGGAACTATCTTCGTATCACTCCCATAACCAATTGTTTCCTCTTGAAATGTGGTGAGGAGAACCCAAGTTATCTTTGATACCAGTTATCTCTAATACTAGTTATCTCTGATACCTACAGTTTGGCTGAATTTTTCTTTCCAAACCTAGAGTTTCCCAAGTTTGTTTTGAAACTTGAGTTTTTGTGCAATTGCCTTACCTTAGCCACAAGGGCCTAGCCTTAACTACTACAACCATATTATTCCTCTTCACTTAAGGTATCCACATTCTTCTAAGCTATAGTTTGTCAAATGCAACTAAAACCTACTCAACCAAGTTCATTCGACAACAATCACATGTCCAACTATTGCCTTTAAAAAATTTCAAGAATACTTATGCTTATCCAATATTTCAATACTTAGCTAACACAAAGCAAGAAAGGAACATATAAGTCATACAAGTAAAGAAACCAAAATTCACATGTACAAGTGGCACCCAAGGTGGATACCTTAATTTTATTTAGATCAAGAATGTTACAATGTAAAACAAATGAGTGTGATCAACTTCCTACAACTCTTTTATAGACCACAATTACACAAGGAACAACTACCTACAAGAACTATAAATCCAACCCATAAAGAAACCATAGGCCTATTTCCTATAGGTCATATATTATTCTTGTATTCACTCAACCAGTTCCAAGTCGATCCTATTGTGCTAAGCCTAATCTTAACTAAAAAACACTTTTCACTCTTATGTGAATTACTCTCTTGAATTCCTTAGAACTTTTAATGCATCCTCCTTTTATAATAGACTTTCCTTGCACATACATTCTTCTTAGGCATAGTGCAATCCCCTTCAATCCCAAGTGGACTGAAGTGCCCGATCATCCAACTAATCAACTTTTCTCCTCATGACTTGCCAACCAATTTCCATATCCGATAGTGTTGCAACCGATGTACCACGTGCTCACAACATCTAATGGTGCACCCAAAAATGAATTTGAGTCCAACTATTTTTCATCCAAGTGCACTTAGAAGGTGCACCCAATAAGGCATGTCCAAGTGCGCTCAACTGATATGCATCCAAGGTTGTGTGGAAATTCCTTGTCTTGGTTGCAGGGGCTTGGCTAGCTTGACACTATTACAACCAAACTATGGCTCTTCACTTAAGGTCTACCCATAACTTTACCTTAAGCTATAATGTTTCAAATGAAACTAAGTCCTACTCAACCAAACTCATTCAATATAAGGCACACATCCAACAGTGGCCTTTAAGACATTCCAATAGCACGTATGCTCAGTCAATAGTTCAATACTTATCTAACACAAAGCAAAGGAAGTAAAATAATATTCATACAAGTAAAGAAACCAAAATTCACTTGTACAGGTGGCACCCAAGGTGGATGCCTTAATTTTATTTAGATGAAGAATGTTACAATGTACAACATATGAGTGCAACCAACTTCCTGTAACTCTTTTACAGACTACAATTACACAAGGCACAACTTCCTATAAGAATTTTCAATCCAACCACTAAAGAAACTATAGGCTTGCTTCCTATAGGTCTTGTCTTCTTCTTCTAGTCATTTATCCAATGACAAGTTCATCCCACTGCACCAACCCTAAACATAGCACAACTACATATTAATTTTTAATCTTGTGTGAATTATGACTCTCTTGAATTCATTAACACTCTTGAGGCATCCTCCTTTTATAATAGACTTTCATTTCACTTTCCTTCTTCTTAGGATCCATGCAATCCCTTTAAAGTCCAAGTGGATTGAAGTGCCCAATCCTCCAACTCAATTTTTCCCCTCATGACTTTCCCACCAACATCTATGTCCCATGGTGTTGTGCCTCATGTACCACATGCTCACAACATCTAATAGTGCTATGAGTAATACATATGAGTCCAATTCTCATGCGTCCAAGTGCACCCAGAAGGTGTGCTAGACAAAGAACTTCCAAGTGTGATCAGTTGACATGCACCTAGCCAATGTGTTCCCAAACGATGTGCACCCAAGTGTGCCCTATTGATGTGTACCTAGCCAACATGCACCCAACCAAGTCATCTATATGCCAATGATGTTCTTCTTTTCCACTTTTTCCATCATGCATAGTGCATTCCTATGAATGATTTTATTTGAAGTATTCTTCTTTTCCTTCCCTCGCCAAGTTATTTCCCAAGATTCTCTTGGTGCATCCAACCAATGAGTGATATGTCAAGGTTTGTAGCCTAGTATTTATGCAAGTTCATCCAACCAATATGAATTGCACCTTGGAAATGTGTAATGGAATCAAAAACTGACTCTTCTAGCCATCAATGTATCAAAACCCACCTATTCCAGTGTCTCAAAGAACAGTTTTCCATTTTGGCATTTTTGCATAGTTTTTAGCGCCCAAACTTATAGGGTTGTTTTTATGCCCTAAATGATGCTTTTTTGTACGTTTGGGGGGGGGGAGTGGTTGCCAATAGAATTACCTAACCCCTGATAGAAGTTTTACTCCTCAGCTAGACCTTTCTAACAAGGCATCAAATTCCCCAAACAATGATCGTATGAAAAATCTACGTCCTCAGAAGTTGAAGTATCAACTACCCCCATTGGGGCCCACAAACCTTTTGGTGTTTCATCTCCCAGGTTTAAGGTTTTGCATGTTTAGGGTTTCCTCATTTATGCTTTATGTTAAAAAATCCTTTGGAGCCTCATTGTAATCAACTTATTTTGAATGATCGTAGCCGACACATCTCTCTTCAAGGATAAGCTACCACCATTCTAGCTAGCTTGTGTGCTTTGCATTTTATAGTATTATGTATTCCATACAGTCATTAATAGAATCTAAGTTTTACTATATTATTTTGTTCCTTTCCATATTTATGTGTATATCCTTGTTATGTCTATGTTATATTTATTCCTTAATGGAGTTCTCAAAATAATATGTATCAGTGGTATCAAAGCAGTCTACTCCTTGTCGTTCTTAGTGCATGTCCCCAACGAGGTTAGGGTATAGAGAGTTGGGTCTCGAGCTTGTTCCTCTTGAGGAAAACCTCTCTCTTCCACCCAAGCAACCTCCCATGGTGGAAGAAAAGAGGTACTATGGAGCAAGAGATCCTATCAAAATGTTACTCAAGGAAGCCCTCGCGTGACAGAGGAAGAAGATGATGGATAATTTTGCAGCTTCTTCGATAATTTTCGACAACAACATAGGCACCTTCAACCAACAGACACATCGGAGGTGAGACGCCCTTCAAGGTACAAGTTAACTTTGATATTTCTTTATTTGAATTCCATATAGATGTCAATGCTTTGGAAAAATGGTTAATTTTGATAGAGGATTATTTCTCTATCAAAAATTTTATCAACATTGAAAAAATCACCTTTGCGCTCCTTAAGGCCCTTCCCCATGTCATAGATTGGTGGGAGACTTGCTATGAGAAACATTTCAACGATGATTCTACAATTTTTGGGCCATGACTCTTTTGGATGACTTTTGTTGATTCCCTCAAGGAACAATATTACCCTATTGGAAACTATGAAGACCAATTCTCGATATGGACCACACTACATTAAGAGAGGGGCCAAACAGTGCCAGAGTTCACAAATACATTCCATACCTTACGCACCAAGATGGGTGTCAAATACTCTTTGTGGAATTTGGTTCTAAAATATTTTGGGGCTATACACAGGTAAATCTAAACCAAAATGGAGTTTCTAGACATCTCATCATTGGGAGTCGCTTATTGATATGTTTTCAAAATCAAGAAAAAATTTAAGCAACAAAACAAGCGGGAGTTTGAGTCTGTGGATCCACAAGAGACAAAGTATGGTAAGGGTGGCCCTAACTCCTAGGGAAAAGGATAGAGAAAGGATGGTCAGTCCTAGGAAAACCATTCCAAGCCACCAGAAAAGAAGGGTAATAGGAAGTCAAAGAAGGACACTGGAAAGTGTGGAAAGTTCCACAAAATCCCTTGGAACAATACTGATTAATTTCACTCCAAACAATCATTTTTGGTTGAGATGAAAGCCCCGGGGTCATATGTTGAATCAGAATCTGATTGAGAATCAGAAAAGGGAAAATGGATCATTGACACAGAACCCAATGTCACCATCGCTACCACAAAATTCCAACTAGAGGAACCTGAATAGAGGGAACACCTCTTCCACTCACAGATGTGGGTGAAGGAGACCCCATCCCACTTCATTGTTGAAAAAAGTAGCCAGAAGAACCTAATATCAATAGAGTTCGTCAAGAGTTTGAACCTGAAAATGATGTCACATCCTCATCCTTACACCATCGTTGTCTCAGCCAATAACGGAACATCCACATCAGCCAACAATGTAGCTTGCACTACGGCATCAAAACCTTCAAAAATGATGTATTGTGTGATGTTTCCCTCCTTGAAGTTTGTGATTTTATGTTAGGACAACCATATATATGGAAGCATCATGTTGTTTATGAATCTAGGCCCTTTAGTGTCATTATTACTTTGGTATATCAACTCTACAGGGTACATGAGGGAGTTCCAAATACTATAGTCTCTTTGATATCCACAAAGCAGTGCAGAAAGGTGGTCTCTCAAACTGGGAGATTTTTCCTCTTTATGGTTTGGTTTGAAGGTGAATGGAAGGTCACTAAAACTGCCAAAACCTCTACAGGGGTATATCTACACAACAACAATAGGTGGACAAGATAGTAGAATAGCACAAATACATATTTTCCTCACCTATTGGGGTGTCTGTGCACTGTCAAGTAAAGCACTCAATTGATTTGACACGTAATTCTCATATACCTAATGACCCTGTGTATAGGCATTCTGTTATGGAGAATGAAGAAATAAAATGCTAGATCCAAGAGATAATTACAAAGGGCTACATCACACCAATCTTCTCATCTTGTGAGAGCCTAATTATTGTGGTAAAGAAGAAGGACATGACATGGAAATTTTTATTTATTAGAGAGACCTGAACAAGATCACAATCAAGAACTGATACCCAATCCCCCGGATGGATGATATTCTCATTCAACTCTAGGGAGCCAATTTTTCTAGTAATGATCTAAATTTAGGCTACCACCAAGTACTGATTGAGAAAAATGATGTATGGAAAGACAACCTTCAATTCTAAATAAGGTATCTTCGAGTGGTTGCTCATGCCTTTCGTCTTGACTATTGTCCCAATTGCATTCATTCCGATGATAGATGACATATTGTGGCCATTCACAAACTCATTTTTTCTCATATATCTGGATGACATCCTATTCAACAAGTCTTGGGCACCCCACAATAGCACAAGTTATATGGAAATTTGGTCAAGTGTTCCTTCAACATGCAGAGAATCCATTGTTTGGTATACATCATGGACTAGAAGGGTGTGCATGTGGATCCATCCAAGATCCAAGTCATCTACGATTGGTCGACCCGAAGATAATGTCGAGCTCCACATTTTATTGGGCCTCGTTGACTTCTATCGTCATTTTGTGTTGGGTTTCTCTCATATTGCTTGGGCCCTAAGCCAAGTGAACAAGGGTGGAGTGAAGGACAAGTTTGTGTGGGTTGTGTCCCAACATAAAGCATTTGAGGATTTGAAATTTTGCCTCTCCTAGACACTTCAGACATGGTCGAGAACTTGGTCCCTACAAAACTAAATCCAGACTACTTTGAACGGGTGACATTTTATCAAATCATGGAAACCAATACGAAGGGCACCCTCCAACAGAACATCCAACTATATTGGGTCATCAAAGCAGGGATGTTTCTTCATCAGGGAAAGTGGGTCACCAGGAGTCGGTAGAAGTTTCCCCATCTGATGGAGGAACCTGACACAATGGAGACCATTTCTTATTAAGGGGGGAGGAATGATCCAGGTGGATATCAGTGGCCACCCACCTATTCCACTGTCTCAAAGAACAATTTTCCATTTTGGCAGTTGTTTTATAGTTTTTCAAAGCACATACTTCTGGTGTCATTTCGAGGCCCTAAATGACATTTTTTTGGACTTTTGGGGGGCCAGGATTTATAGACAACATTCCTCGACCCCCCAAAAAAGTTTTACTCCTAGACTTGACCTTTTGATGAGGTATCAAACACCCAAAATGTAGATCATATGCAAAATTTACACCCTCAAAAGTTTACTCATCGACTACCCCCATTGGGGCCCACAAACCTTTTGGTGTTTCATCTCCCAAGGTAAGGGTTTTGGATGTTTAAGGTTTCCTCATTTATGATTTATGTTAAAAATGTATTTGGAGCCTCATTGTAATCATTCTCTTGAGAATGAGCCTATCTGACACATCTCTCTTCATAGATAAGCTACCACCATTCTAGCTAGCTTGTGTGCTTTTCATTTTACAGTCTTCTGTATTCCATAAAATCTTTAATATAATTTGAGTTTTACGGTATTACTATGTTCCTTGGAATATTTTTGTGTGTCTCCTTGTTATATATTTGTTATATTTCTTCATTCATGTTGTTCTCAAAATAATTTGGATCAGTGGTATCAGAGCAATCTATTCCTTGTCATTCTTAGTGCACGTCCCCAATGAGGTCAAGGAATAGAGAGTTGGATCTCGAGCTTGTTTC
Source organism: Picea glauca (assembly GCA_000966675.3). Classification (NCBI taxonomy): domain Eukaryota; kingdom Viridiplantae; phylum Streptophyta; class Pinopsida; order Pinales; family Pinaceae; genus Picea; species Picea glauca. The sequence goes on from JZKD02S1888873.1 coordinate 76,507, forward strand.
TCTTGAGGACAACTACTCTGGCCCACCCAAGAAACCTCCCATGGAAAATAAAAGAGGGACAATGGAGCAAGAGATCCTATCAAATTGTTTCTCGAGGAATCCCTCGTGCGACGAAGGAATGAGATGATGGATAATTTCACCTAGATCCTTTGACAATTTCTGATAGCAATAGAGGCATCTTCAACCAATAGTGACTTCGGAGGTGTGATGCCCATAAAGGTAAATGTTAACTTTGATATTGCTTTATTTGAATTCCAGATAAACATCAACGATTTTGAAAAAAAATTAAGTCTTCTAAAGGGTTTTTTCTCTGTCCAAAATTTTTCCAACAGTGAAAAAATCACCTTTGCACTCCTTAAGGCCCTTCCCCATGTTATAAATTGGTGGGATACTTATTGTGAGAAACATGTCGAGGATGAATCTACAATTTTTGGCCCAGGACCCATTTGGGCGACTTGGATGTTGACTTAGACTTTGATTCAAAATTGGAAAAGGGGAAATGGATCATTGACGCAGAACCCAGTGTCACCATTTCTACCACAAACATACAACCAAAGAAACCTGAGGATCCTGAAGAAGGGGAGTGCCTCTTCCACTCAAAAATGTGGGTCAAGGGGACCCCAATCCATTTCATTGTTGATAAAAGTAGCTAGAAGAACCTAATCTCATCATCCTCATACATACACCATCAGTTGGATCAGACAAGGACGGGACATATGTACCAACCGGTAATGTCTCCTACACTACAACATAAAACCATTCAAAGATGAGGTATTGCGTGATGTTTCCCCCCTCTAATTTTGTGATGTTTTGTTAATACAACCATATATGTGTAAGCATCATGTTTTTTATGAATCTAAGCCCCTTAGTGTCATTATTTCTTTGGGAGATCAACTCTACAGGGTACCGGAGGTAGTCCCAACTACTGCAGTCTCTTGGATCCCTGCAAAGAAATGGAAAAAGGTGGTCTCTCATACTGGGAGATTTTTCCTCTTTGTGGTTCAGTCGCAAGGTGAATGGAAGGTCACTACAACCGCCAAAACCTTTGAACAAGGTCTCTGTACACAACAATAGAGGGTGGAAAAGATAGTAGAAGAGCACAAAGACATATTTTCCTCACCTAATAGGGTGCTTGTGCACTATCATGTAATCACTCAATTGATTTGACACGTAGTGATCCTCTTCCTAACGACCCTGTGTACAGGTATTCTATTATGGAGAATGAAGAAATCAAACACCATATCCAAGGGCTAATTGTGAAGGGCCACATCAAACCAAGATCCGCACCTTGCGAGAGCCCAATTGTTCTGGTACAGAAGAAGGATATGACATGGTGACTTTGTGTTGATTACAAAACCCTGAACAAGATCACAGTTAAGAACCGGTACCCAATCCCCCATATTGATGATCTTATCGATCTTCTCAAGGGAGACAAGTTTTTTAGCAATATTGATATGAATTTAGGCTACCACCAGGTGTCTATTGAGAAAAATGATGTATGGAAGACAACCTTCAAGTCTAAAGAAGGTATCTTTGAGTGGTTATTCATGCCTTTCGAATTAACTAATGCCTCAACCACATTCATGTGGATGATGGATGACATATTGCGGCCATTCAAAAAATCT
>JZKD02S1888884.1:0-10058 GCA_000966675.3 Picea glauca
TATTCCCATAGAAAGTGATACGTTATTGGAATGTGCTTCATCTTGGAGTGCATCATCGGGTTCTTTGAGATATTGATGGCATTTGTATTATCACAATAAAATGGAATGGGATCATCATACTCAACCTGTATATATGTCAAAGTTTTTTTCATCCATAGAACCTATGTACAACATCTTGCTGCTGCAATATACTCTACCTCGACTGTAGATAAGGATATCGATGATTGTTTATTGCTCAGACATGATACTAAACACTCACCCAAGTAGAACATTGCTCCACTGGTGCTTCATTAGTCATCAATGCAACTTGCCCAACCTGCATCTATGTAGGCAATAATTGATATATCCTTTCCTTTTGGATACCATAATCCAAACTCTTTTGTTCCTTTGAGATATCTGAAAAATCCTTTTTACTGCTAATACATGTGATTCCTTTGGTGCTTCTTGAAATTGTGCCACATGTACAACTTCCTGCATTACATTTGGTCTAGATGTTGTCACATATAGTAAGCTACCAATCATTGACCTGTATTGCCTCTGTTCTGTAGAATTTGAATCATCATCTTTGCTAAACTTGCAACTTGTTTGCATAGGAGTGGTAATTAGTTTGCAATCTTCCATTCCAAACCTATTTAGAATTTCTCTTATATACTTAGTTTAAGAAATGAAAATTCCTTGGTTTCTTTGACATATCTGAAGACCTAGAAAGAAGGATAATTCTCCAAGTAATGACATTTCAAATTCATGATGCATATCCTTTGGAAATTTATGTCTTAACCTGTCATTAGTACTTCCAAAAACAATATCATCAACATAAATTTCAATTAATAAAATACTACCTTGATTTACATTGATGTAGAGGTTGTTCTTTGCACTTCCCTTCCATAGTTCGTAGGGAGTTTTTTCATTGTTGTTTTCGAGCATTACTTAGTTTTGAATGTGCCCTGTTGTATGCACTTCATGTGTCCAAAAAATATCTGTCAATTTGGAATCCATTAGCATTTTTCGAGCCATTTACTGTGTAATTATCATCCATTATGATAATGTTCCTTTGTCTCCGAACCACTCTCTGAACCAATATATGAATCCATGATCTTGTCCACTTTCATATATTTGTCCAAACCTGCTAAGTGTTCTTATGAATCCATGTCTGTGCATACTTTCCAAGACTCTACTATACACTATCCATAATGTTGACCCATTTATCACTATACTATCATGAAGTATTCACTACTACAACTGATTGTACTTCTACTAACTGATTTATATGGATCTGTTTATTCAAACTCTGCAAGATGCTTGAAGGATGGTTCTTTAGTCTATCACAACTATCACATAGACTCCCCATGTCTAATATTCATGTTACCTGAGAGTCTCTAAGCCATATGGCTCAAAAAAATTCCTTCTCTAATGTGTATTCATCATTATCTTCATTGGTAGATTCATCATCTCTCTGAGCTCTGACTTCTTTATTTATGTCTATGGATTCATCTTTCACTACAATTCCTGAAAGTACAATCTCTTGAACATGTTCCTTATTTACCTATCCTTCTTTTCTTTCAATTGTTTTCCAAACCTTTTTGTATATGACATTTTTTTTCTCTGTATAATTTTCTTCATCTTGTTTTATTGCCAATATTGCGATCTCTGGGACTTGGTATTTGTTCACCTGTTCTTCGTGTTTTCTTATCCATAATTTATTATATCTGATATTAGTGTTCTCTTTCATGGAAGTATCGATCATGCTTCTACAATTACTAGCTATGTGTCCATAGTTATGACATTTGTAACATTCAATGTTATGTGGGGCCACATAGGCATTTTTTTCTTGAACATTTTTATAATATCTGCAATCTGCAGCCTTATGTCCAAAATTAGTACAATAAAAACAATTATCATAAAAGAAATTTGCATACCTAGGAGTGAATGATCTTCTTTGTGGTGTAGTCCTTCTGAAATTGTGCATTGACTGATCATGATCATGATTGAAGCTTCTTTGTCTCTTGAACATGGATGGTCTTCTTGAAGATGTATCTTCAATAGTTTTCTTATATTATGGTTGACCATGATTCCTTCCTTTGAGTACTTCTACATAACTCTTTCTATTTTCTTCATTCTTCTTTTCTAGCAACCTAGAGTGCTTCTCTTCATTCTCTATCACTGATGTGGATGTTTCTGTCTCTTCAACGTTCTTGTTGAGCTTGACAATTTTACTTCTCAATGTGACAACTTCTTCTTCAACCTCTTCTTATTTTTTCATTATCTGAGACTTCATGAATTCTTATTTTCTTTTCGCTTCTTCAAGATGAATTTTTAATGTGACTATTTATTCTTCAAGTCCCTTCTCTTCTTGACCAAACTCTACCTCAAGCTGGTTTAGATCGTTAGTTCTTTCCTTAAGATGATTTGTCAATATATTCTCTCTCATTTTTGCTTCCTCCTTTTGTGTTTTTATGTTGTCTTCCAAATACTACTTTTGATATTCAATATTTTCTTTGATCTTTATGGCTTCTTCTAGATGAGTTCTTAAGTTCTAGATGACTTGTTGGGCTTCTTCAAAAATGTGAACACTTTCCTTTTTGTTTCGTCATTTCTTTCTTGAGTGACTTATTTTCTTCTCTTACTTCATCTAAAGCACTAATAAATTCTACTTCATAATTGTCTTCCTTTTCAATTAGTTTTTCTGTTTCATTTCCTTCATGGAATTATATTTCAATATGTCCATCTTTTTTGCAATTAAAGAAAAACAACATACCTCTGGTGATTATGTACTTTTCATCTTCTGAATCTATTTGAAATGGTGAACATAATTCTTCTTGATTTGTATCTTCATCTTCTTTGGCATTTTTTGAATCTACGATAGGTGAAGAATACATGTCATGTAACTTATCCCAAAGTTCTTTTGTCAATGAACATTTACCAACATTTTCTCTTACCAGATTAGGTAATCCTTCCTAGATGAAATCCATTGCTATTTTTTTATTCTTCTTCAATTACTTCTTGGCTGCAGTCATTTCCCCTTTTGAACTATCATATCCTGTAACAACTGATAGCCAAATATAATTTCCATGTGCCCATAAAAATACTTTCATCCTTATGCTCCACATCTCATACTTAAATCCATTATGACCATTAAACATTCGTACTCCATTCTTACAATAATCCATGATCTCCTTCTGGTGGTTAAATTGTTTCCAGAAGGAACCATCTTTGAAACCAATTGTTGGATTACTAAGAGGGGGGTGAATCAGTAATACAACAATTTAATCATTTTTCACCATAAAATGCAAGTGTTATATCAATGTAGCATTATCATCCAATAGTTGTAGAGTAAATAAACAATGAACAAATGAGAAATCAGACACATACACAATACACTAGTGCTTAACTTGGAAACCTAAAGTGGGAGAAAGAAACAAANCGAGCATTACTTAGTTTTGAATGTGCCCTGTTGTATGCACTTCATGTGTCCAAAAAATATCTGTCAATTTGGAATCCATTAGCATTTTTCGAGCCATTTACTGTGTAATTATCATCCATTATGATAATGTTCCTTTGTCTCCGAACCACTCTCTGAACCAATATATGAATCCATGATCTTGTCCACTTTCATATATTTGTCCAAACCTGCTAAGTGTTCTTATGAATCCATGTCTGTGCATACTTTCCAAGACTCTACTATACACTATCCATAATGTTGACCCATTTATCACTATACTATCATGAAGTATTCACTACTACAACTGATTGTACTTCTACTAACTGATTTATATGGATCTGTTTATTCAAACTCTGCAAGATGCTTGAAGGATGGTTCTTTAGTCTATCACAACTATCACATAGACTCCCCATGTCTAATATTCATGTTACCTGAGAGTCTCTAAGCCATATGGCTCAAAAAAATTCCTTCTCTAATGTGTATTCATCATTATCTTCATTGGTAGATTCATCATCTCTCTGAGCTCTGACTTCTTTATTTATGTCTATGGATTCATCTTTCACTACAATTCCTGAAAGTACAATCTCTTGAACATGTTCCTTATTTACCTATCCTTCTTTTCTTTCAATTGTTTTCCAAACCTTTTTGTATATGACATTTTTTTTCTCTGTATAATTTTCTTCATCTTGTTTTATTGCCAATATTGCGATCTCTGGGACTTGGTATTTGTTCACCTGTTCTTCGTGTTTTCTTATCCATAATTTATTATATCTGATATTAGTGTTCTCTTTCATGGAAGTATCGATCATGCTTCTACAATTACTAGCTATGTGTCCATAGTTATGACATTTGTAACATTCAATGTTATGTGGGGCCACATAGGCATTTTTTTCTTGAACATTTTTATAATATCTGCAATCTGCAGCCTTATGTCCAAAATTAGTACAATAAAAACAATTATCATAAAAGAAATTTGCATACCTAGGAGTGAATGATCTTCTTTGTGGTGTAGTCCTTCTGAAATTGTGCATTGACTGATCATGATCATGATTGAAGCTTCTTTGTCTCTTGAACATGGATGGTCTTCTTGAAGATGTATCTTCAATAGTTTTCTTATATTATGGTTGACCATGATTCCTTCCTTTGAGTACTTCTACATAACTCTTTCTATTTTCTTCATTCTTCTTTTCTAGCAACCTAGAGTGCTTCTCTTCATTCTCTATAACTGATGTGGATGTTTCTGTCTCTTCAACGTTCTTGTTGAGCTTGACAATTTTACTTCTCAATGTGACAACTTCTTCTTCAACCTCTTCTTATTTCTTCATTATCTGAGACTTCATGAATTCTTATTTTCTTTTCACTTCTTCAAGATGAATTTTTAATGTGATTATTTATTCTTCAAGTCCCTTCTCTTCTTGACCAAACTCTACCTCAAGATGGTTTAGATCGTTATTTCTTTCCTTAAGATGATTTGTCAATATATTCTCTCTCATTTTTGCTTCCTCCTTTTGTGTTGTTATGTTGGCTTCCAAATACTACTTTTGATATTCAATATTTTCTTTGATCTTTCTGGCTTCTTCTAGATGATTTCTTAAGTTCTCGATGACCTGTTGGGCTTCTTCAAAAATGTGAACACTTTCCTTTTTGTTTCGTCATTTCTTTCTTGAGTGACTTATTTTCTTCTCTTACTTCATCTAAAGCACTAATCAATTCTACTTCATAATTGTCTTCCTTTTCAATTAGTTTTTCTGTTTCATTTCCTTCATGGAATTATATTTCAATATGTCCATCTTTTTCACAATTAAAGAAAAAAAACATACCTCTGGTGATTATGTACTTTTCATCTTTTGAATCTGTTTGAAATGGTGAACATAATTCTTCTTGATTTGTATCTTCATCTTCTTTGGCATTTTTTGAATCTATGATAGGTGAAGAATACATGTCATGTAACTTATCCCAAAGTTCTTTTGTCAATGAACATTTACCAACATTTTCTCTTACCAGATTAGGTAATCCTTCCTAGATGAAATCCATTGCTATTTTTTTATTCTTCTTCAATTACTTCTTGGCTGCAGTCATTTCCCCTTTTGAACTATCATATCCTGTAACAACTGATAGCCAAATATAATTTCCATGTGCCCATAAAAATACTTTCATCCTTATGCTCCACATCTCATACTTAAATCCATTATGACCATTAAACATTCGTACTCCATTCTTACAATAATCCATGATCTCCTTCTGGTGGTTAAATTGTTTCCAGAAGGAACCATCTTTGAAACCAATTGTTGGATTACTAAGAGGGGGGTGAATCAGTAATACAACAATTTAATCATTTTTCACCATAAAATGCAAGTGTTATATCAATGTAGCATTATCATCCAATAGTTGTAGAGTAAATAAACAATGAACAAATGAGAAATCAGACACATACACAATACACTAGTGCTTAACTTGGAAACCTAAAGTGGGAGAAAGAAACAAATTTTTTTTTATTATATGTCTCTAATAATTACATTCATTGGAAGCACCAACTTCCTTTGTTTTCCAGCTGGAACTGGAAGGAGGCTCCAACCCCCTAATTTCTCAGGCTACAACCTGAGGAAATCTCCAAATCCTTAATTCTATGGCTACAAATAGAAGGAGGCTACAACCTCTTATGTTCTTTGGCTACAACCACTTGCCCTTGTCCCATCCAACTGCCCTGGCGTATAAGTAGAATTATGGAACCACTTTCACACTATTACTATGAGATATACTGTTGTAAACCTGTACCAATCAACCTGCACCAAACATCAATCATGCATCAACATGTACCTCAACCTGTAATCAACCTGTACCATAAACAAGTGCATCAACCATGCACCAACCTGTACCAAACAACCTGTAATCAACCTATACCATAAACAAGTGCATAAACCATGCACCAACCTATACCACAAATTGTACCATCAATGGGTGCATCAACCATGGACCAAATATGTACCAATCATGCATCAAGTACACATAAACTATGACTCATCAAGATGTACCAACATCATCAACTATACACCTCATGTATGTGTAGAAATATATGAGGTCCTATGAGGCTTCCATCTAAGGTATGTCCTTGACCTTAGTATGGCTCTAAGTTTCAACTGTATGGTTGTCTTCTTTTGTTGTTTTAGGACAAAAAAAAATCATCCCACTTTCGAATCAATGTTTTATAGGTTAGGTGCTCTTTTAAGGTGCCCTTGCAAGTGTTTTCTTATCTCAATGTTAGCACATGCAATATAACTTAAAACACATAACACTACCTCTAGATATTGAANGAACTTTAAAATGTTGATCTACACTTCTAAACATGCATAAAATTGACACAGGTATTTTTGGTCAACATGACCCTGGATAAAACCCCCCCAGGGAAAACTAGTTTGGGATATATGTTTATATAATGATGATCAAAAAAAGAGATACAAAAAGTAATGAATTACAATGGAACCTGTATACATAGAAATATCCTCACGAGTCTTGCCACAAGAACCAAAAAGAGAAGTGCCCAAACTCTGGTGCACCCTCTTACTTTGTTGCACTCTGCACTGAACTGAAGCGCCCTAGATCATCAACAACCCAATGAAGAAATCCCTCCACAGTAATTTCCTCTCCTTTGCTACCTCTCCACTAAAACTTTCAGAGCTCAAATCCTCCAAGCAGATCTTCTACCAGGTAGCTACCAGTCCTCTCAACATGTGTGACCTCATCCAAGCAGAAATGATCACCATAAATAAAAATAGACTAAAGCTAGATATCTCTCACCATGAAAGACTGTGCCCTCCCTCTATCCTCCTCATGCATCAGACCTCATTTGAATCTGACAAGTCCTCCTCTCCCAGTGAGCAACTGAAGGATCCAAGTGTGACCTCCTCTCTCAAATGTGCCCCTCCTCCATGAAGATGCTCCTGACCAAGAAGAGAATTCTAATGCTCCATGGAAAGACTCTCCATGCAAGATCCAAGCCAACACAAGATCCTCCTCGGGCTCTCAAGCATTTTTTCTCAAACCCTCATGAAGTGCACCCTCCTTCTCCTCAAGATCTGTGCCCCTCTTCTCTTCTCTAGAACTCTCAAGTGAAGAATGAGTCTCCAAAAATACCTTTTCCCTCTCTTTAGCCTCTTTGAGACAACCCTAAAATATCAATGGCCTAGATTAGATCTAGCCAAGTCTAATCAATGGGTGATATCTCATCCTAAAGTCTCACTAAGGAAACCCACTTTCCTTAGTTGATTTATGTCTATTAATTCACCCTCATTGTGAATTAATTGTCACTTTATGACTTAAGTGACATATTTCACTTTTGACTTAAAACTCCTAAGTCAAAGCGAAATTAGAATCATAAAGTAAAGTACAAGGGTAATAGTCTTCCCCCTTTTTTCTTACAGACTCATAAGCACATGGGGACCACTTTCCAAGGTGTCCAAATCTCAACACTCCCTCTTACCAAGGAAATTTCTCATCACCACCAATATCATCCCTATACTAGACATGGTTTCCTCCTGGAATATACTCGATGAGTATGGTTGTACCCTAATCTCTAAAAGTGGGCTCTCTTACAGATATACTCAATTTGTATGATCTATAAATGGCACTGACTCTCCATCTATCCAATATCACCTAGATCTCAACATCACACTAAAAATCTCCACCTTGGTCTCCCACTTGGGATTTCCTCCTACTCCTGGCCTCTCACCAAGATTCTCTACTCTTGGCATCTCACAAAGAGTCTCCCCCTCTTGTTCTCTCACCAAGAGTCATCAACTTGGCCTCTCTCCAAGTCACCTCCACTTGAAGTGGATCTAGAACCTGATCTTCCCATCTGAGAAGCTATGTGAGGCTCAAGCGTCCATGGTGCCCTGTTGCTCCTCCTCATCAACCTTCGATGCAATGAAGCTGTAGCACCAACTCTCTGTCTACTCAACTGCTCTGAAACTGTAGCTATACTGGGTGGAATAGTCACCCACTCTGAACATCTCCAGGGACACTAAGTCTAATCTCCCTCTGAATCACTGTTGTGCTTCAGTCGGTCCTTATCAACTTGGTCTCCCCAACTAATGCTAGAAGGTGTAATAGTAGATAAAGTAGTAATGAATGCACACTCTCTCGCAAAATTCTCCTCGAAATCTATCTCTTCTGCTGTCATTGCTAACACATCTTGCTTCTTCTTCTTCTTGGGACATTGTCTTGCATAGTGACCCATCTCTCCACAAGAAAATCTTATCACTGTGCTCATGTCTCTCCTCTTCCCACTGTTGATGCTTCTCTCTCCTCCCTATGGTGGGGCCCCAAACTTGGGACCTTATCGACATCCACGATCGGTCTTATTCTTGCCCTTTGTCTAAAGAGAAAGCTTCTTGTCACCAGAAACTGTCTATTGTTGTTGTTGTTGTTGTCCAAAAGCCTTGACTGCAAGCCTAATATCCTCCTGGATGAAGTCATCCCACATCCTCTCCCATGTAGGCATAAACGCCCTAGAAAAAATTCCCTGTACAAATGGACCCCACATTTTGGTGAATCTACTCATAGCTTGTCTCACCAAAGAGTTAAGTTTCACAACCACTCCAATGGCTTCCAACTCATCTCTGATCTGTGTGTATCTACCAAAGAATGAAGTAATTGTCTCATCCTAGAGCATGTGAATGCCCCTGAGTCAATCTGAAGAACCATCTTTCGATTCTCATTAGATCTCTCATACAACTTGCACAAATATTACCACATTTTGTATGCACAAGTCTTCCCAATCAAGCGGGGAATAAATTGATCTCTCACAACATCACATATGATCCTCTTTTCCTTGTTGTTCTTCCTCCTGAATTCTTCTACCAAGACGGGAGAAGTGATAGGAATGGAAGGAAAAACTACCTCGACTATGTCCCATAGCTCGAGGTCCTCTAAGACAAATACCATCCTCTCCTTCCAAGGAGACCAATTTCTAGCCCCAACTAGCCTGTTCTCAACACGCATATGACATACTGGCATGTCTTCCAACTATGCTCACTCTGATGCTCCCAATGCAAAGGAACACTGCCTCACTCCTGTCAACACATGTGTGAAAAGAGGCAAGCGAATCCACGACCTCAATCTTAATCAGTAGGTGTGAAAAGAGGTCATCTCTACAGCCTCACTCTTGTCCATGCATGTGTGAAACGAGGTTGTCCACAAGTGTCAAAAAATCAGCCCAACAAATTTGCCCACAACTCTCCACAAACACTGTAAACTAGCTGTCCAAAATATTCCTTGAGTTGTGCAACTGACAATGAAGGAGAGGTACCTTCAGGTCTGAAGTTTACCCACTGTTTTGGACTGTAAACTTGCTTTCCAAAACAACCAACAAATATGATATAAAAACTTCTCCAATCTGCCCAAAAAGTGCTTCAAAATCAGCAAGTCTAAGCCACCTTTGGCTCTGATACCATGTAGAAATATCTAAGGTCCTATGAGGCTACCATATAAGGTCTCTCCCTAAACTTAGTATGGATTGGATTTAAGTGTCAACTATATGGCTATCTTATTTTGTTGTTTTAGGACAGCAAACAATTATCCCACTTTCTGCTCATTGTTTTACAGGTTAGGTGCCCTTGCAAGT
>JZKD02S1888884.1:47247-67854 GCA_000966675.3 Picea glauca
CATGGTATGCCTTGACATACCATGCCATAAATTTCCTTTCCTTTCGATGGTATGGTATGGTATGCCTTGCATTTCCTTGCCTTGCTAGGCCATGGTATGGTATGGTATGGTATGGTATCCTTGGCATGGTATGGAGAGGTAGGGAATGGTATTCATTTCCTTGACATGCGATAGTATGGTATGGTATGGTATGATATGATATGGTATCTGTTAGAACTCCATAAATCTATCTAGTTGATGAACAGACGATGAAGGTAACTTTTTCAACCAACTTTGAGACCCAAAACTATCCCTTCAGATCTAGAGAGGGATCTCTCATAAATAGCACGGTATCCACATAGGATATGGCTTTGCGAACAGTGGCTAGACATAACACCGAAAATAAAATATTTCTGGTTATATTGGTGCAGAAAAGTAAAACTTGGGCTATGGGGTCGACTTGAGGAAGAGACAGAACAAATGACGCAGTGACTGGATTCGAGAGGAGAAGGCTAGGCGAACAACATCCTTCAATGTAAACCGTAAAGTGTGGAGGGAGAAAAAACACAAGAAGTAACTCAAGAGCGTCGTTGTGGATGAAGTCAGAGTTAGCTTGAGAGAAAAACGTTTTGTCTAAGTGGCGCAAACAAGGGGCGCTATACAACGAATCCACATGTTTGAAAATTCATTCAAAAATAGACAGTATAAGATATGAAATAAAAGGTAACAGGAAACACATACGCAAAAAAAGAGACACAATAAATATGGCTATCACAACTAGAATATTTTCATCAAATCACATGACCTTTGCATTAAATTTCGGTCAAAAACTCAGATTACATACAATAGAAGTCATTTTCTCAATTTTCCAACCAACCCTGTTTACATAAAAATGATCCCTTATATAGAAAGATAATGTCACCCTTGGCTGATAGGGTCAAGCTAATCTCTCCTAGAATCATGGATCTATTTTCTTTGAAAGCGAACAATAACTTCAACGGATTCACTAAAAATAGAAAACCCGACTTTGCCAAATCATAATCGTAACCGAAATATTCTTTACACTCATTGATCATGATCCAAATTCGACTAGATGGTTGTGATGAGCCATCATTTGCACTGTTGGACACTCTGTCATCTTTGCACAACAAGTCTGGTATGCAATAGTAACCTATAACAAAAACGTAGCAGAATGTGCAACAAACTGGTAAAATAGGCATTAAATATGACATCGTATCTCACTGATAAAAAACTATTTTTAGAAATGGAGATAGGTTTTTGTATTTCAGATCGCTATCAATAAAAATTTCTCTCTTTTTCTTTAAATTCATCTCTAGCTAGCCAGAATACGTGTCGCAAAAAAATATCTCGGACAAGAAATCATGAAAACTAAAAAGTAGGGCTCAAATATTCCTTCAAATCTCTCAATTTGTGACACAGTTTACAAATCTGAGAGACATTTTTATTATTTGGTCTGTTCTCGACAAAAGCCTCTGGTGGATTTTCAAAATGCCTCTCCAGTTGGTTCAAAATTGATCTTGAAGTTGATCACTAAACCAATAATTTGTGTAGTGTGACCTGTAGCTTGTGCGCAGGAAAATCCACTGCACGACAACATCCTATGCACGACAACATTCTTTGCATGACAACATCCTATGCGCGACAACCTACTGTGCGACGAAATCCACTGCGTGAGAAAATCCTATGCACGACAACCTTATTTGCTCGACAAAATCATCTACACGACAACATCCTCTGCGCGAGGACATTCTCTGTGTGACAACATCCTCTGTGCGACGACATCCTCTGTGTGGTGCATGGTGAATTTTGCAGTGCGCAGTGAATTTTGCAGCACCCAGTTGCAAATTGAAATGGGAATAAATAAATGATAAGATTCCTTTTGAAACTGGCCCTTGGAGATGTTAGATGATAACAACATAGGTTCTAACAGGCATGACTTTGCAAATTTTTGACAAACCTCTAACTTTAGCGATGAAAATGATGGTGCTAACAGCTGGATCCAACGGGGATGCTATCCTCCCTGTGAGGTAGAAAAGAATAGTAGATGAGGTGCCAATCCATTGGGATTCTCCCAAACTCAACTTTCCAACTGTAACTTGTAACCTACACCCACTGAAAACTTAAAATGGTATATGCTCCAAACTGAAATCTAAAACTAAGCTGAAAATGAAAACTGCAAATTGCTAAAAGAAATTCTCATAGTATCGAGATTATTCGCACTCCTACCTACCCTAACTGCTGAAAAAGATGCCAATCAAGTGAAATCAAAGTGCCAATGCAACCATGAAAGCACTTTATCCACCTTTTGCATTTTTTGTACACGCTTTCTCCAAAGCTTGTTTACTGTTAATTCATTCAAAAAATTATCTATAAATTCCAATCTCAAAAAATTAAAAACATTGGGGTTGTTTACTACCTCCAACAAAACTGCAAATGGATCCTCCAAAACATGCATAAAACAACAATCATGTTTCACCCCTTCCACTGCATCCTTGTTTTCATGTAATTCAACTTGTTGATTACCACAAAAAGGCTGAAGAATATGTTGAGACTGTTGGAAATAACAATCTTCTGAATCAGAAGATAGTGTTGGCTGGAATGAAAGTCTTGGTGGAAAGCAATCCATATATACCATAGATGTTGATTGACCATCATCTTTATTTCCAAGCTGGTAGTTGAGCACAGGATGCAAATCTGAACTGAAATAACCTTCCATGTAATCAACAACACAGTCATTAAATGCATGAGAAGGTTGTTGGTCTTCCTTACTGATAACAATTTTCTCATGTAAAATAGTGTCACTGTGAATGCAATCAGACTTCTCTACTTTCTTTGTTATCTCATGCTTTACTTTCAACAATTCAAAGGAAGAAAAACATAATGGAAGACAGTTTTCATTTGCAAGTCCATTGTTTCCTCCATATTCAACATCATGCCTAGAGGATTTCTGATTTGAAACATTATAAACATTTTTCTTCAGTAATTCGAAAGAAGAAAAACACAATGGCAATGTTCTTTCACTTGATTTAAAACCTCCTTCATTTTCTTCACTGCTGTCATATGCACATTTTTCAATTTCTTTGGATTTCTGAACACACTCATTTTCAGATTCATCCTCGACCAATGGATGTAATTTTGAGATGATAAAACCTTCCATATAACAAGCAACATGGTCATTAAACACATGAGAAGATTGTTGCAATTTATTTTCAATTGTTTCCCATGAATCGATGTGATTTTGCATCAGCACACATTCCTCTGCCTTAGTGATGATCTTTAAATTTTCTTTCAATAATTCAAACGAACCAAAACATAAAGGTAAAGAATTTACTTCGGTTGATTCAATACTTTCTTCATATTATTCTTTGTAACTATGATATGTAGGTTTATTTCTCTCATTACACTATTGAAAATGAATATTTTCTGATAGAGAACATGCAGCTGGTTGTTCTAGGAAGTCAACATCATAATCATCATCATATTCATCATATAAATAAAAATCAGCAACATCTACAATGTCATCTAACAAGAAAAATCTTGGGGCATCAACCTGCTCTTCAATAAGCTGATTTGCAAATTCATTTTCTTGACTGTCTACAAATGAATACATAAAACAATCATCCCTGTGCTTATCATGGGATGGATCAAAAAATAAATTAGCACATTCTTTTTCAATAAGTGGAATATAATCCTTTGCAAAATCATCATCATTTAAATCTTCAAGAAGACATATGAAATTATTAACCCTCTTCTCAAGATTCAAATCAATTTTTCTTTGTTCATATTCATTGTCATGTTCTTTAGCATCCAAATCCTCATTTCCAATATGTTTACATGCTTTAATATTTTCTTCAACTTCTTGATCATTGTTGAACATTTGTTGCAAATACATAGACTTCCTCTCCATCAAAAGAAAAGATAAGTCTGATTGAAAGGTTGTTACATAATGGAGCATGGCAACAACTTCGGGAGGTTGGACTTCTTTAGGTAGTTTATAATAAAGACTAGAAAACCTCCTACTGAAATTTGAGATGGTTTCATCTTTCATTCTTCTCATGGAATTAAAATCAGAAAGGAGTAGATCCCATGACTTTTTCTCACCCCAAAACCTACAAAACGTTTCCTTCAGTTCATCCCACGAGCTAATCGACTGAGGTTGCAAATGTCTGAACCATGCTTTGGAATATCCTTATAAGGACTGGGAAAAGGCCCTCATAGACACATCATCATGTTTGATCTCAAAAATTTCTATGAAATGATGAAAGACCTGAACATGTTTTTCAACTGATTGTCCATCAAACCCAGGAAGATACTTATAATGTTTCATAGGAAAGTCGTGAAGGATGGAAGGAAATTTAAGAGGACTGTATCTTTCTTGAATATTGGAGGATGTAGGATTAAGAAAGAAGGTACAAGATCAGCTTTGGTTTCATTAATCTCACAAGAATGATCATGAACATCATATGGCTCAGAGGAAGGAGCTTGGTGAATATCGGTTATACAAGAAGAATGAGGTATACCTATAGTTTGAAATGAAGGATATACAAGGGTAGATCTCTGGGCTTCATTTAAGTGAAGAAATATTCTTTTGAAAAACTCAGGAAAGGACAAGAAGATACTGATCAAATTGAAAAATACTTCTTGAACTAAACTTAATCCCGAGTAACTTATTTTTCCATACTTCTCTTCCATATATTTTTCCACGGGTCTCATTCTCTAGCGGTGTCTCATTCTCATTCTCTAGTGGAGTATTGGAGTCGCCATGAACACTTTAGCTCTAGATTCTTCTGCCAGTGGAATCACCTTCAACTGATTTTTTGATGTGTGGAGTCACCAGAGCAGTAATACAGCCAATATGTGCCTAAGTGTCTGTTGCTCTCAGACCTTAGAACTAAAACAATGTCATTTTTCCCAGGGAAAATTTTCAAATTCGTCCCTGGCAATGGCATCAGAATGTTAGCACTCTGTAAATCTATTTGGCTGATGAACAGACGATGAAGGTAATTTTTTCAACCAAATTTGAGACCCGAAACTAGCCCTTTGTATCTAGAGAGGGCTCTCTCAGAAATGGCACGGTCTCTGGGTAGGATATGGCTTTGTGAACAGTGGCTAGATTTAACACCGATAATAAAATGTTCCTGGTTATATTGGCGTAGAAAAGTAAAACTTGGGATATGGGGTCAATCTGAAGAAGAGACAGAACAAATGACTTAGTGATGGAATTTGAGAGGAGAAGGCTAGGCGAGAAACAAGCTTCAGTGTAAACTGTAAACTGTGGCAGGAGAAAAAACACAGTAAGTAATTCAAGAGCATAATTGTGGATGAATTCAGAGTTATCTTCAGAGGAAAACGATGCACGAGCATCTCAAGCAAGCTAGCGCAGAGACAACGGACAACCGTAAAAGCACCCAACACAAATTTTGAAATATCTTGAACCATTAATGAAACATCAAGTGTAGGCGCACTTGTATAATGTAATCGGACCTTGAGCAATTCGCTCTCGTCCTTAGTAGATAGAGGGAATTTATGGTAGTTAATGCAAGTAGCTAGAATTGAATGTGTAGATTTGACAGTTTTAGAGTGCAAGAGGGAAATGGGATATAGACACCCTCATTGTATATTGTAACATTATTTGGGAGAGCATAGAGGAGAAGAAGAGAGAGATGTGTAGCGGACTCCATGTACATAAGTTCTAGATTAATACAAGAAAGTTGTGATTCAAACTCATGGTGTTCATATATTCTCTGTGTATACATCTTTGAATGTTATTCTCATGAACCTTTTACTCTTTCTGTCATGCAATTGATTTTATGCTATGTATGAATGATTTCTTATTGAATGTTTGAAATCTGAGAGGAAAGGGAAAAGAAATGAGCTTCAATTGTTTCTCTATCTGAGAAAGAGTTCCTGCAAGGAGTGTTGTTGAATTGTCTGCAAGGAGTGCGTCGACAAGTTGTTCATAGGTTTGTCTCTGAAAGCTCAGGAGAGATAGCTTTTGTTCTCATTCACACCAAAGGTGCAGTCAGGCACAGGAGCCGTGCAAGGAGTGCGCAGGCCAAGTAAAGTCTCAGAGTTTTGAATCTGAGCGAAGCATTGAGAGACTACTACTGCAGGTGTGCGCAGAGTCAAAGAAGTTCAACACTTGAAAGTGTTTGAAGGCCTCCACAAGGAGTGATCACAAGAATATTCTGAAAGACTCGGAGTGGGGAAAAGTTCAGAAGGATTTGAACTCTTGAAGATTTGAAGGAAGGCGTAGTGATGAGGGATCGTAGGAGGATGATTTCCATGGAGAGAGACACTTTGATTAGTTTTGCAGAGGTTCTCAAGGAAAAGAACGGACGGTCAAAATTATCTGAAGAGAATTCGCGAAGTCCTGTGAGCCGTCAGATCTCACAAAAGAGAAAGGGAGTTACCGCGAGTATTCCTAAAGGTTCTAAGCTCAGGAGGAGTAGGACCGTAGATCCGAGCCACAAGGGCCGTTGGATTTACACGTGGATTCTATATCGTGATTTCTTAGGTTGAAGTTCCATAAAATTTGCAACGAGAATCGCGATATCACGAAACGCAAAGTCCCGAAGGCTAAGAGAACAGTATGGGGCCATAAGAGTCAGCGAAGCGGACAGGTGGCACACTATTGACATGGAGTCAAACTTCGTTGACCGTTTCAGAGTTTCGTGGAGTGAAGTTCCGAATTCGTTGCATTAGGATTCGTGATATTGCGAAGTCCATAGTCCCGACAGAGGTCAAGTGGCATTAAAAGTAAACCTTGTGAGGGCGTCGGAAATTTGGAAGATCGTGTTTCAGGAATCATGGGAACAAGTTTCTTGACACTGCGACTACCAAAATCGCGATAAGGAAAATTCTGAAAGAGAAAGAGGAAGGGTCAGCATTGACTGTTTTTGGGTTTCAGAGATTTGAGAGACATGCTCTTGACCTACAGGTTCGCGAAAGTGCGAAATCCGATCTCCTGAGTGCAAAGAGGGGATCCCGTGAGAATTTGTTGTGGGTGCAGATTTCCTGAAAGGGAAATAGAAGAGTTATTACCGAGAGCTCTTCAGGCCAGTGGTAAAGGAAATATCCTGTTGACTTGGACCTTCCGACTTGAGGTTTGAGGAAGGGGCGTGTGTCATCATTTTTGGTATCAGAGCACAGAAAGGTTCTTTTCTTTCTATAGCAGAGAAAAGGATAATTCACCATGCCGCCAAGGAGAAGGGACAGGAAAACACCCGATCGGTCAGACGATACGGAAATGTCGAGAATAAGAGGTAGGCAGATGACTGATCCAGCCATGGAGAAATAAATGCATGATCTACGAGCTAGACTCGAACACATGGAGACAACATAGAGACACACAGACAGTGTTGGGCATCTTAGTGATTCCAAAAGTGAAATTGTGGCTGAACAAGAAGAAGAAGTTGCAACTGAAGATGTAGCAAACGAACGTTTGATTAGAGCTATTTCAAGAATGGGTGCAAGAGAGAAAATGGACATTCCAGTTTATGAGGGAAATCTGGATGCAGAGGAGCTTCTAGACTGGATTAGAGATCTGGACACATACTTTGACTATGAAGATGTCGAAGAGGACAAGAAAGTCAAGCATGTTGTCACAAGATTGAAGGGACATGCAACATTGTGGTGGGATGAACTACAAGCTGACAGACGCTGAAAAGGAAAGAAAAGGATCAAAAGTTGGGATAGAATGATCGTGAAGATGAAAGCAAAATTCATCCCTAGGCATTATCAGATTACTCTGTTAAGGAGAATGCAGAACCTGAGGCAGAAGCTGATGACAGTGAAAGAATACATTGAGGAATTCTATAAGTTAAACATCAGGGTAGGTCATTGGGAAAGCGATGATGAAAAAGTTTCCAGATACATGAATGGCCTGAGATACTACATCCAGGATGAGATGAGCATGGTAACCATATGAATAGTGGAAGATTCTTATTAGATGGATCTAAAAGCTGAAGAGAAGTTGAGCCGAAAGCAGGGTCAAAGAGGCCGAGGAAGAAGTCAGCCCAGAGGAAAATCAGTTGCCCAGGATAAATATTAGAAGCCCAAGGAGGACTGGAAGAAACCTCAGACTCGAACTAAGAGAGGTGGACCCTCACAGTGAGGGAAATATGTTGAACAGAGAGGGAAACATACTGAACAGAGAGGAGATTATGTTGACAATAATACTTTTCCTCGTACCAGAGGTAGAGGAAGAGGAAGAGGTGGAGTGATAACATGCTTCACATGTGGAAATAATGGACACAAGTCTTACGAGTGTCCAGATAAAAAGAGAGAGAGTGGAGAAACTCACATCACTGAGGCACAGAGCGAGATGTTGAGGCAGAAGATGCTGAAGGCGGAAGATCGCTGATGATGCGGAAAGTGCTTTTGACACCAGAAAAGGAGGTGGAGAGTTCAGTCCAAAGAACCAGACTTTTTCGGATTGCTTGCAAAACCAAGGACAGGGTATGCAAGGTCATCGTGGATAGTGGTAGCACGGATAATCTCGTTTCTACAGAGATGGTAGAAAATCTAGAGCTGGAGACGATTGATCATCCAAGCCCATACAGTGTTTCATGGCTAAAAAAAGGACATCAGGTAACTGTCACTAAACAATGTTTAGTTGAATTTAAGATAGGGGGATATAATGATAAGATACCATGTGATGTCATTCCTATGGATGTTTATCATTTATTGTTGGGAAGACCATGGAAATATGATATGAATGTGATTCATGATGGTATAATGAACACATACACCCTAGAGAAGAATGGGAGGACTCACATGTTGCTTCCAATCAAGGATAAGGAGGTGAAACTGGAAGTAAGCAACACTGTACTTCTCATGAGTGGGAAGGAACTTCTTACATAGGTTAATAAGAAGGAGGATCCACAGTTCATTTTGGTTAGGAAACTGAATATTGTTTTTACCAGCACAAGAATAGATGATTTACCAGAAGAGGTTTAGGAACTACTGGAAGAGTTCGTTGACATAGTAGTGGACGAACTACCTCGTTCATTGCCACCGATTAGAAGTGTGAGTCATCATATTGATCTCATACCAGGAGCCAGTTTTCCAAACAAAGTCGCGTATAGATTGACGTCGCAAGAGAATGAAGAGGTTAAGAGGCAAGTCCAAGATTTGTTGGACAAAGGGTTGGTCAGAGAAAGCTTGAGTCCATGTGTTGTTCCAATAGTACTCAGTCCGAAGAAAGACGGAGGTTGGAGGATGTGTACTGACTCGAGGGCGATTAACAAGATAACCATCAGGTACAGATTTCCATTGCCAAGGATGGATGATCTGATGGATTGCTTGAGTGGAGCAAAGTATTTTTCGAAGATTGATTTGAAAAGCGGTTATCATCAAATCCGCATGAGAGAAGGTGATTAGTGGAAGACATCATTCAAAACAAATGAAGGGTTGTATGAATGGCTTGTTATGTTGTTTTTCTTAACAAATGCGTCGAGTACCTTCATGAGGTTGATGAATGAAGTCCCGAGGGAGTTCATCAGAAAATTTGTTATTGTATATTTGGAGGACATACTGGTTTTTCAGTAAAACAGTGGCAGAGCATCTGAAACATTTGGCTACAGTGATGCAGAAATTACAGCAGGAGAAGCTTTTGATAAACATGAATAAATCCTCATTCATGAAGACAGAGCTCATTTACTTGGGATTTTTTATTTCTGCAGATGAGTTGAGGATGGACCTAGATAAGGTGGAGGTAATCAAGAATTGGCCATCACCGAAAAACATATTTGAGGTGAGAAGTTTTCATGGATTGGCTAGTTTCTACCTGAAGTTCATCAAATATTTCAGTGGAATTAGTGCACCGATGATGGACACAGTGAAGAAAAGACACAAGTCTTTTCACTGGATAGAAGAGGCTGAGAATAGTTTTAAACTGTTGAAGAGGAAGATTACGGAACAACCAATTTTGGTGTTGTCGTATTTCTAAAAGACATTTCAAGTGAAATGCAATGCAAGTGGATTTGCAATAGGGGCAGTCTTGAGTCAGGAAGACAGGCCGATAGCATACTTCAGCGAGAATCTGAATGAAGAGAAAGTGAAATACTCCACTTATGATAAGGAGTTTTACGCTATTATTCAGGCATTGAAGAAATGGAGGCATTACTTGATACCGAAAGAGTTTTTCTTGTATAGTGACAATCATGCATTACAGTTTGTGACTCAACAAGAGAAGTTGAATCAGAGACATGTCAAATGGGTTGAGTATATGTAGAATTTCACTTTTGTGATTAAACATATATATGGTATTGCTAACAAAGTTGTTGATGCTTTGAGCAGGAAGTGTTTGCTATTGCAAGAGTTCAAAGTCAAAACGTTGGGTTTTGATGATCTCAGGAGCATGTACGCAAATGATCAGGATTTTAAGGAGGTGTATGAAGCAGCTGAGAATCCAATTATTAGAGACAAAATCCAATGGATAGAACACATGGTCCATGAAGGATTATTGTTTAAAGGTAATCAACTGTGTATTTCAAAATGCTCCATGAGGGAGAATTTGCTGAAGGAGAAACATAGTGGAGGATTGGCAGGACACTTTGGTCACGACAGGACGTTCACAAAGTTGAATGAGTCATATTTTTGGCTGGGAATGCGAGCATATGTCAAGAGATTCATGGACAGATGCAAAATTTTCCAGCATTCAAAGGGAAGGAAGCAGAATGTAGAGTTTTATCAACCATTGACCATACTTGAGAGGCCGTGGAATGCCATCAGCATGTATTTCATATTGGGGTTGCCAAGAACACAAAGAGGTTTTGACTCAATATTTGTGGTGTTGGATAGATTTCCAAGATGGCACACTTCATTCCATGTCAGAAGACCAGTGACGCAACTCACATTGCGAATCTGTTTTTCAAAGAAGTCATTCGACTTCATGGCTTACCAAGAAGTATAGTTTCGGATCGAGACACCAAGTTCATAGGACACTTTTGGAGGACCTTATGGAAGAAGCTGGGAACTAAATTGTCATTTATTTCAGCCTATCATTCTCAGATGGATGGACAAACAGAAGTGGTGAACATAAGTCTGGGAGACTTGTTGATAAGCCTGGTGAAAGAACACCACAGCCAGTGGGACAACATATTACCACAGGTGGAATTTGCTTATAACGACTCAGTTAACAGAAGCACAGAGAAGAGTCCATTTTAGATTTTCTATGGCATGAAGCCAAGATGAATTTCTGAATTGAGAGATTCAGAACAGATTTCAACTAGGAGTTCTAGTGCAGAAGATTTCACAGAGGCGATGAAGGAACTTCACAGCCAGGTGAAGGTGTGGTTACAGAATTCAAGCCAAGAATATAAGTGCAGAGCAGATTATCACAGGAGACAACTTTAGTTTGAGGTTGGTGATTTGATTTTGGCACATTTGAGAAGAGAAAGGTTCCCAAGAGGAACATATAATAAACTGAAGATGAAGAAAATCGGACCGTGTAGGGTCTTGAAGAAATTTGGGGTGAATGCTTACGAGATTGAATTACCAGATGGGATCGGAATTTCTCCAATATTCAATATCTCATACTTGTACCCATATAAGGCTGAGGAAGAAAGAATAGGAAATGATCAGCGAATGATCCAATGGAAAAAGAAAATGCCAGTTGCAGATAAGCCGCAAATGGAATGCATACTGGACAAAAGAGTAAGCAAGAAAACCAGGCGGAAGAAATACTTTGAATATTTGGTCAAGTGGAAGGGCCATCCAATTGAAGATTATAGCTGGGAGAATGAAGTAGAGATCCAGAAGCATGGACGGACCATGTGTGAGCTCATGGATAGGAGCCCATGAAAATTTTCAAGCCAAGGAATATGACGCAGGAACATCTCAAGCGAGCCAGCACAGAGACAACAGACAGCTGGAAAAGCACCCAACACAAATTTTGAAATATCTTGAACCATTAATGAAACATCAAGTGGAGTCACACTTGTATAATGTAATCGGACCTTGAGCAATTTTCTCTCGTCCTTAGTAGATAGAAGGAATTTATGGTAGTTAATGCAAGTAGGTAGAATTGAATGTGTAGATTTGACAGTTTTAGAGTGCAAGAGGGAAACAGGATATAGACACCCTCATTGTATATTGTAACATTATTTTGGAGAGCATAGAGGAGAAGCAGAGAGAGTTGTGTAGCCGAATCCATGTACAGAAGTTCTGAATTAATACAAGAAAGCTGTGATTCAGACTCATTGTGTTCATATATTCTCTGTGTATACATCTTTGAATGTTATGCTCATGAATGTTTTACTCTTTCTGTCATGCAATTGCTTTTATGCTATGTATGAATGATTTCTTGTTGAATGTTTGAAATCTGAGAGGAAAGGGAAAATAAATGAGTTTCAATTGTTTCTCTATCTGAGCAAGAGTTCTTGTAAGGAGTGTAGTTGAATTGTCTACAAGGAGTGCGTCGACAAGGTGTTCAGAGGTTTGTCTCTGAAAGCTCAGGAGAGATAGCTTTTGTTCTCATTCACACCAGAGGTGCAGTCAGGCATAGGAGCCGTGCAAGGAGTGCACAGGCTGAGTAAAGTCTCAGAGTTTCGAATCTGAGCGAAGCATTAAGAGACTACAGCTGTAGGTGTGCGTAGAGTCGAAGAAGTTCAACACTTGAAAGTGTTTGAAGGTCGCCACAAGGAGTGCGAACAAGAATATTTTGAAAGACTCGGATTTGGGAAAAGTTCATAAGGATTTGAACCCTTGAAGATTTGAAGGAAGGCGTAGTGACGAGGGACCGCAAGAGGACGAGTTCCGCGGAGAGAGACACCTTGGTTAGTTGTGTAGACATTCTCAAAGAAAAGAACGGATGGTCGGAATTCTTTGAAGAGAATTCGTGAAGTCCCGTGAGCCGTCAGATCTCATGAAAGAGCAAGGGAGTTACCGTGAGTATTCCTGAAGGTTCTAAGATCAGGAGGAGTAGGACCATAGATCTGAGCCACAAGGGTCATTGGATTTACATGTGGATTCTATATCGGGATTTAGTAGGTTGAAGTTCCATAAACTTTGCAACGGGAATCGCAATATCATGAAATGCGAAGTCCTGAATGCTAAGAGAACGGTGTGGGGCCATAAGAGTCAGCAAAGCGGACAGGTGGCACACTATTGACACGGAGTCAAACTCCATTGACTATTTCGGAGTTTCGTGGACTGAAGTTATGAATTCATTGCATTAGGATTCACGATATTGCGAAGTCCGAAGTCCCAATAGAAGTAAAGTGGCATTGAAAATTCAACCTTGTGAGGACACCGAAAATTCGGAAGATCGGGTTTCGGGAATCGCGGGAACAAGTTGCTTGACACCACGACCACCGAAATCGCGATAAGGAAAAGTCCGAAAGAGAAAGAGGAAGGGTAAAAATTGAATGTTTTCGGGTTTCGGAGATTTGAGAGATAGGCACTTGACCTATGGGTTCACGAAAATGCAAAATCCGATCTCTTGAGTGCAAAGAGGGGATCCCACGAGAATTTGTTGTGGGTGCAGATTTTCGGAAAGGGAAATAGAAGATCTATTACTGAGAGCTCTTTGGGCCAGTGGTAAAGGAAATATCTTGTTGATGTGGACCTTTCGACCCGAGGGTTGAGGAAGGGGCGTGCGTCATCAAAAATGTTTTGTCTAAGTGGCGCGAACAAGGGGCGTTGTACAGTGAATCCACAGGTTCGAAAATTCGTTCTGAAATAGACAGTGTAAGATATGAAATAAAAGGTAAGAGGAAATACATACGCAAATAAAGAGACACAATACATCCGACTATCAAAACTAGAATATTTTCATCAAATCACAGGACCTTTGCATTAAATTTCGGTCAAAAACTCAAATTACATACAATAGTAGTCGTTTTCTCAATTTTCCAACCAACCCTGTTTACATAAAAATGATCCCTTATATAGAAAGCTAATGTCACCCTTGGCTGTTAGGGTTGAGCTACTCTCTCCTGGAATAATGGATCTATTTTCTTTGAAAGAGAACAATAACTTCAACGGATTCACTAAAAATAGAAAACCCAGCTTTGCCAAATCATAATCGTAACCGAAATATTCTTTACAGTCATTGATCATGATCCAAATTCGACCATATGGTTTTGATGAGCCATCATTTTCACTGTTGAACACTTTTTCATCCTTGCATAGCAAGTTTGCTATGCAACAGTAACCCATAGCAAAAACACAGCAGAATGCGCAGCAAACTGGTAAAATAAGTGTTAAATATGACATAGTATCTCACTGATAAAAAACTATTTTTAGACACTGAGAGGGGGTTTTGTATTTAATATTGTTATAAAGAAAAATCTCTCTTTTTCTTTAAATTCATCTCTAGATGGTCGGAATATGTGTCACAAAAACATGTCTCGAACAAGAAATCACGAAAACTGAAAAATAGGGCTCAAAAATTCCTTTTAATATCTCAAATCGTGACACATTTTACAAATATGAGAGAGGTTTGTATTATTTGGTTTGTCCTAGACAAAAAAATCTCGGGGATTTTCAAAATTCGTCTCTAGTTGGTTGGAAATTGATCTTGAATTTGATCACTAAACCAGTAATTTGTGTAGTGTGACCTATAGCCTGTGCATAGGAAAATCCACTGCATGAAAACATCCTATGAGTGACAACCAACTGCATGACGAAATCCACTGTGTGAAAACATCCTATGCGCGTCAACCTATTTTGCATGACAACATCCTATGCACGATAGCCCACTGCACAATGAAATACACATCACGACAACATCCTATGCGTGACAAACTTATTTGCGCGACAGTATCCTCTACGCGACAACATCCTCTGTGCGGTGCGCAGTGAATTTTGTGATGCGCAGTGAATTTTGCAGTGCACAGTTGCAAATTGAAATGGGAATAGATAAATGATAAGATTCCTTTTGAAACTAACCCTTGGAGATGTTAGGAAATGCCAGGCATAAAAACAACATAGGTACTAACATGCATGACTTTGCAAATTGTTGACAAACCTCTAACCTTAGCCATGAAAATCATGATGCTAACAGTATCCTTGGCATGTTATGGTATGACACTTTTTATTACATTTCTGTCATAATTTTTAGCCCTTTAGGGATGTCTTGTCTTGAATATTGTAGGGATGTCATGTATCATCTTGCATTTCAACATGCATTTGTTATCAAAAACATATCTTAAGATTTCATTTTTGGCCCCCTTTCATTTATTTATTACTTGTTTTAAGGGATGTTATATTTTTCCTTGTATTTCCTTGCCTTGGCTTCCCTTTCCATGCCATGCCTTGCCATTGCATGCATTTCCATGCCATGCCTTGCATTACCTTTCCTTTCCATGCCATGCTTTGCATTACCTTTCCTTTCCATGCCATGCCTTGTCATGTCGTTTCCTTGCATTGCCATGCCTTTCCTTGCCATGCCATTCTTTGTCATGCCTTCACTTTCCATGCGATACCATGCTTTTCCATCCCATGACTTTCATTTCCATGCCATGCCTTTCTATTTCATGCCTTGACATACCATGCCATTCATTGCCTTGAATAAATGAACAAGTTTAATACGTAACTGAACAATTTTAATACATAAATAATGCTTGTACTAAATGAACAAATTTAATACGTAAAAAATACAATCAAAGGATTCATTAAGCAAGTAATTCTACCACTTTTAGTTGCATGGGCCTTGGTCAAATAGACTTGCGAGAGCTTAAAAAACTATTTTATGCCACTCGGTTTGGATTTTATTCCCCTGGACCAAATTGACCACATGTCCCTAAATGGCTTGTGGAAGTGAGTTTAAACTCATGATAAAACTCAAACCAGGACTCGAATGGACAAATCGTCAGTTGCATTGGATTCAAAGAACTGGGTTTTAAGTAGTGGGGCCCCTTCGCTGTCATTCGTCCACCATAAAACCATTTGTTGGAGTATCTCCGACACTAGGGTTTTTCTCAATGAGGCATAGTGCAATTTCTAAAGAGGAGGTCTATTTTCAAGAACATTGTGTTGGGATTTTTTAGGTAGTGTAGTCGCATGGGCCTTGGTCAAACAAAATTTCAGGAGCTTACATAACTCTGTTATGCCACACAGTTTGGATTTTATGCCCTCATAACAAATTGGCCACATGTCCCTACATGGATTGAAGAGAGGAGTTTCAACTGGCGATAAAACTCAAACAAGGTCTTAGATAGATGAATCGTTAGTTGCATTAGATCCAGAATATTGGGTTTCAACTAGTGGGGCCCCTCCGCTATGATTTCGTCCTTCGAAAAACTATTTGTTGGAGTATCTCCGACACTAGGGTTTTTCTCAATGAGGCATAGTGCAATTTCTGAAGAGGAGGTCATTTTTCAAGAACATTGTGTTGGGAATTTGTGGGTAATGTAGTCACATGGGCCTTGTCAAAATAAAATTGTGTGAGCTTATGGAAATTCATTATGCCACTCAGTTTGGATTTTATGCCCCCAGACCAAATTGGCCAGATGCCCCTAAATGACTTGAGGAGGCAAGTTGCAACTAGTGATAAAACTCAAATAGGGTCTCAGATGGATGAACCATAAGTTGAATTGGATCCAGAGCACTGGGTTTTAGCTAGTGGGGCCCCTCCATTATCATTTTGTGCACTGTAACATCATTTTTTGGAGTATCTTAGGCACTAGGGTTTTGCTTAATGAGGCATAGTGCACTCTCTGAAGAGGAGGTTGATTTTCAAGGAAAATGTGTCAGGAATTTTTGCGTAGTGTATTCATGTGGGCCTTGGCCAATAAAACTTACGAGAGCTTACAAAACTCCATTAGTCCGCTTGGTTTGGATTTTATGCCTTCGAGCCAAATTGACTACATGTCCCTAAATGGTATGGGAAGGCATGGCAAGGCAAGAAAAGAAAAGGCATGGGAATACGTGGCAAGGAAAGGAATGGAAAGGCATGGAAAGGAAAGGAAACGCAAGGCATGGAATGAGAAGGCATGTAAAGGAAAGGTAAGGGATAGCAAGGCATGAGAAGGCATGGCAAGGCAACACATGGGAAGGTGTTATCACCATAATAAATTTTTTATGAATCCAAGTTTCAGAACTTAGCGAGGGGATAAAAAGGTGTAGAGGCATGATAAACTAGAGGACAAGGCGAGATCTAGTGAAAGAGGGATAAATATAGCGGAAGAACAGATTTGATGGGCCCCGATGGGCCACAGATCTCAAGCACCACATATCAACGGTCAGAGACCATATCGGGTGGAGAACTAGCACATAGGTTAAGTATTTGAAAGCGGGTTGACAAAAATACTGTGGTTTCGGATCGGGACCATGTGGCGCCACCGGATGTGTATTGGGGTGAAAATAAGTCTAACCCAACTACTTTGCCTCTTCCCCGATATTGGGAAGCATATATAAAGGGGGTACCCTTGTCATTATTTTATGTTATTTCAAATCATTTGAACGTTAAAAGTGGCGTGACCGCTCTAGTCGAACCTAAGCTAAAAAATGCACTAAATTCATGCATCTTCCACTCATTCACAGGTATTTTTCATCATCACCATGAATCCTATCATTTTGTCTGTAACAAAGTAAGATCCCCCACCAAGCAAATAAGACCTAATTGACAGAGACTCTAATGTCTTTGACACCGAAATAACCATCTTACCCATCTCTGTGTCCAGAGCCAATTTTTCAGATAATGTAGGGAGACATATACACTTTCTCGAAGCGGTCCAAGCCTCCATAGTCCCTGATGTCGTTGAAGTTGCATTCCCTTTCCCGGAATTCATAGGTTGGTGCACATAAAAATACTCACAGGAAGAGAAGGTCGTTTTAAATAAATTAGGGTCAGAGGTCATGTGTAGAGTAGATAGTCTACAATTCGATACACCCTCGACATACTAGAGTCTCCCTCCACAGCGTTTGAACCATTCGAGGAGGAAAATCTAGTTACATTTTACAAGGAATGTCCCCTTGAGGTCAAAACCCTATTTTTACAAATAATTGTTAAACCTGAGCATTATTTTGAGAGTCAGTCCTTTCCCATGAATGTAAGCGTCATGGTTATTTAAATCCAGTGGGCCTGTTCCATACTCAATCATATTTTAGGTTTAGATATTGACAAATATATGATTGAGGTCATGTTAGGGTTTTTGTTAATCTTTTTCTAGTCAAAGTCCAATCAGTCAGTCTGTATCATTTTTGAAGGATTCATAGTTGATAACGTACACAAACAAATAGTGAACTTCCAATCACTAAGGCACTCCAGGTATTACACATACTTGCTAAAAATGTTCCTGGAGACAAACAAGAAAGAGTTCCTTGAAGCAGAATTCATCTCAACTGAATGCAAAAGAATAACAATGCTCATTTTCATAAATAAGATCATGTCCAAAATTTACAGCTTGATCTTCAACACCATCTTGCCAAGAGTCCTGGAGGACAGGAAAATTTATTTGCAACAAAATTCAGAAAACAAAGTAGAAGATTGGGTGATGTTCATGCATTCTACAGTAATTTGGGTATATGGCTGTCAAGAGGCCCCTTACCTTCTACGTATATTTCTGACACTCATATTCTTTTCCCTGGAGTTCATCATGCAAAGAATCATCTCAGAGACAAAACGTTTCCTGAAAATGCACAAGGTGTCCAACCTGAAATTTCCTTTCATCATAGGACCCTTTGTTGTGAAGACTAGATCATTCTTATCTCAGATTCAGGCCAAACTCAAGGATTTTTTATTTTCACAGCTACAAGGGAGAAGATATGATCCACATTAGGTCATATCTAAAAGAAGATTGATAATAAAACATGGCCCTTATGAAAATGAGCATGTTGAAGGTTTTGACAAATTGGAAATTTTGGAAACCTATGATGATATGGAAGCCATATTGCAGTCTTCTCAGACACAACAAGTAGGACCAACCCTGCAGCAAGATCAAACACAACAGAACCCTTAGAAGTTTATATTCAAAGTTCCCAAAGCAAGTGTCTACACCAAAAGAAACATTTGAGAAGCCCTGGGTACTAGTGAGC
This sequence comes from Picea glauca, assembly GCA_000966675.3. Taxonomy (NCBI): domain Eukaryota; kingdom Viridiplantae; phylum Streptophyta; class Pinopsida; order Pinales; family Pinaceae; genus Picea; species Picea glauca. The sequence goes on from JZKD02S1888884.1 coordinate 66,235, forward strand.
AACAAAGTGTCCCTAAAAAGATAAATATCACACAATCTCCACAGATAGTAGATATGGAGGAAGAAGAGCCTAAAGAGAAAGTAACTATGGATATGGAGGAGAGTGGCACCAACAAGGAATAAGTTGGTAAAAGAAGCATGCCCCAAAGTGAAATCATCTCAAGAGCTTTTAGAAGAAAAAAATCACATTTTTGATAAAGAACCCGGAGCAATCTACCAATCTAAAGAAGATTTAGCAAATCAGTATGTTGTGAAAGGAAGCTTGGCCATGAGTGAAATAAGAGAGTTGATAGCTGAGGTAGAAAGGATTTATTAGCATAAGTCTTCTATGTTCTTAATTAGGGATATAGAGAATAAGACACTCAACATAGAAATAGCATATGAGGACAAAGTGTCTGAAGCTAAGCTACATTATTAAAATATCAATGCCCCAGACAAGGTACAACTCCACAGAAACACCAATGACATGTTGTATTCAGAATACCTGAGTCTGAGCTTTAATATTTCAAGGCTAAAAACTCATGCACTTAAGTTGGAGGGGGCAATTGAGGCAAGAAAAATCATCCAGCAGAGCTTGCCAAACTCAATTCAAGAAATTAGAATCTGAAGGCCCTCAAGGGGTAAAATCTTCCTTAGAAGAGAAAGACAAGATGATTCAAACCATGACGAAAAGGATAAATATGTCTTCCACAGAGCATCCAAAAACATAAGAGTTGGTTCCTCTAGAATAAGAGAAAGAGACATTTCGACATGAAGCATTGAATTACAAGGCCAAAGTATTGTAGCTGGAGAAAGAAAAGGAGGATTGGTCACAAGGACAAGTAGAAGTATGAAACATGGTTGCAGTTGTACCTTGTAATATAGAAGATGGGTCAAACACCAAAGGAATTTTCCATGCTATGTCACAATTTATATTGAAGGTGGGAGAAATCAAAAGACTTAAGGGAGTTATAGAAAAGATACAACAAGAAATGAAAACAAAGGATGAGAAGATGGCCTAGTTCCAAAAAGAAAATCAAGATTTGCAGAAAAGAGTAGACAAGTTGAAGACAAGGTTGAAAGGTAAAGGAATTTTGCAGGGATCCAAACACGTAATCTAGGACTCTATTATTGCTAAAGCTACCAAGTTCGGGGTATACCTAAATTTCATAAATGACAAAGATAGCATGGACATCACAACGAGAAGCAGGTGCACTGTTGTGAATGAGACACTGGAGAAAAAACCTTCAGAGTGGGCCAAAAATGCTATAAATAAGATAAATTCCATTCCCACTGCTGAACTTCGGACCATTTGGGTCAAGGACAGGACTACATTGATCATTTGGGCTAGGAGGATCATTTCCAAGAATAACTTTCTCAAGTCAGTTCAAACCAAAGACATACAGATGGAGCAGAGTATACATGAATTCAAGGATATGTTTGAAGAGTTGTTCATCAAAGGCCTCCCACCATTTTGGGATGGAAAAGGGAAATTATATGACCAGGAGGAATACAACTCTCACCTCGCCCAATGAAAATGGATCACTCCAAGTTTGAAGGCCTGGAGGAAAACTTGAAAGGAACAAATTTGGTGGAATATTTGACCACAAATTTTGAGATCTTAAATCAATTCAAGACAGTA
>JZKD02S1888895.1:29318-48656 GCA_000966675.3 Picea glauca
GTAAAAGGAGGTTTCCCCCTCGAAGAGGCTTATTATCTGATATTATCTCTTTTTCAAAGCGTTGAGTACTTTTCTTGAGGTTTTTCTATGCTATATTGATGTTTGGTTCTTAACAGCTTCTCTGAAGAATACTTATCTGACTTCATGCCCTTGAATCTTACTCTTATGATCTGTATCCTTCTCTTCCATTAACATTATGGGTAAAAGGGTAACTCTCCTTTGTTCTCTCTCTCCCCCTATATGCAAGCCTCTTTTTTTGTATTCATGGTGCTTCCTTGTGTAAAAATATAATGTATATGAGAAGCATTCAAAAATATTCTTTACTTGTATTCTTCAAGTCTTTTGCATCTCTCCCCTGTTTTCACGTTACTCATCTTCCTTTCTGAATCTCTTGATGATTTATCTTCCCTTGACTTATATGAAATATGTCGTGTAGATCAATGTAGGGATACATGTAAATGTTTCATTTCCTCTCTTCCAGTGCTTTCTAATTGTCCATTGGTGATTCCTCTTGTAACTTTCTAACATATATAAAAATCATTCATTACTTTATTTATTAGTCCACTTGTCATGTTCACTTGACCATATTGTTCAATGATTTTATTATGATGAGTGAAAATTTATTTTTCCCTATTCTGTTGTGCCTTTCACTGAATCCAACTAATTCCACTGATTTCAATTGTAAATACACTGCTATGCATCTTCTTTGACCCATGTTTTTTTTTACGTTATAATGATCTCTTAAATCCATATTTTTCCATATGTCATAAGTTTTCCATAACTATGCTACTCAACTTCCCAAAATGTTGATCCATATGTCACTGTATTATCATGAAGGATTCACGGCTGGAACTGGTCATCACATAGTCTTGTTTCTTCAAACTAAATCAAATCTGTCCACTGGTATTCTCTATTTGCAAATAAAACCCCACGTGTATGGAACAACCTATAATAGAGATATCCCTTCCTAAATACATACGTGGAATACAATCATAAACTTATGTCTGTGTAACTATCAGCAGATACTTGTGTGGGAACACTACTTCTCAACTGATCAATATGACATTATGTACTTCTACTATCTAACTACTCTGAATATGTCTCTCCAAATACTTCAATCTGTTCGAATGATGGTTCTTTGATTTGTAGTATCTACTGCACTGACTTCCCCTATTAAATATTCATATTCACTGGAGTCTCCAATATGATATGAATGGCTGTGAAAAATACCCGCTCTGTTGCAGAGTAATCTTCCTCTTTGTCTGTAGACTCATCATCTCTCTAAGATCTGAATTATTCCTTTCTTCCTATGGATTCATTATGATATCTCACTACAATTTTTGAAAGTACAATCTCTCGGGCCTATTTTTTATTCACCTTCTCTTCTTTTTTTTCTCGCACTACTACAAATATTGCGATCTCTAGGACCTGTTCTTTATTTACCTTCTATTATTTTCTTTCATTTCTTCTCCAAAAATTCATGTATATGACATCTTCCTTTTTCCCTGTAGATTTGTCTTCATTTCGTACTATTTCCAATCCCAAGAGTATGAATTAAAGGTGTCCTTCATTCATCTGATCTTCCTTTACATGTTCTTGTTTTCTTTTCCAAAACTTCTTATATCTAATATCAATGTTCTTATTCAAATAAGTTTCCATCATTCTTCTACAATCACGAGATATCTGTCCATAATTGTGGCATTTGTAACACTCAATGTTGTGGGGAGCCACATAGGTATTTCTTTCCTGAACATTTCTTCCATGTGATCTACAATCTACAAATTTATGTCCAAAGTTAGTACAAATAAAACAATGACCATAAAATAAATTTGCATACCTGGGAGTGAAATATCTTCTTTGTGGTGTGGTCCTTCTGAATTTTGGCCTTGGTTGATCATGATCATGATTGCAGCTTCATTGTGGCTTGAATGTGGAGGGTATTCTTGAAGATGTGTCTCTATCATTTTTCTTTGATTATGGCTAACCATGATTTCTTCCTTTGAGTACTTCTTCATAACTCTTACTCTTTTCTTCATTCCTCTTTTGTGCCAACTTGGAGTACTTATCGTCAACATTCTCTTTTGATTATGTGGATATTTTTGTCTCTTCAACGTTCTTGTTGAGCTTGATGATTTTCACTCTCAATGTGACAACTTATTATTCAATATTCTCAACCTATTCTTCTTTCTTCATCATTTGAATATTCATGACTTCTTCTATTTTCTTTTCTTCTTCAAGTTGGATATTCAAGGAGATGATTTCCTTTTCAATTCTTTTTTCTTCTTGACCAAATTCTACTTAAATTTGATTTAAGTCATGATTTATTTCCTTAAGATGATAGATCAAAATGTTTTCTCTTTTATTTTCTTCTTTTATTTCATCTTCCAAACACTCCTCTTCCATTGCTTCCTTTCTTACTGCTACTATTTTGACTTCCAAACACTTCTTTTCTTCCATCTAGATTTTGTGTGTTTCTTCAATCTTGTTGGCTTGTTTTAACTGAGATTTTAGTTTCACGATGACTTGTTGGGTTTCTTTGGAAATTTATTTAGAATTATTCTTGACTAAGTGTTCCTCAAGTGACTAGTTCTTCTTCCTTTCTTTTTCCAATTCATCTAAATCATTGATTAATTGTTCTTCAAGGTCTACTATACCTTCTTCACAATCTTCTTCTTTTGAATATTTATGACATGATGAGCATATTTCTTCTTGTTATATACGTACAATTTCTTTAGAATTATCTAGCTTTGTCATGGGAGATTCCTCAGATTAGATATTATGTATCTTATCCCAAAGTTCTTTATCTGATGAACATTTTCTAACTTTGACTTTTATTGAATTAGGTAATCCTTCCATGATGAAATCCATTTCAATTTCATTGTTTATTTTCAATTCCTTCTTGGCTACATTCTTTGGATTATTTGTAGTGGTGTATCATGTAACAACTGAGTACCAAACATCAGAGCCATGTGCCTATACAAATGTTTTCATTCTTTTGCTTCACATATCATACTTCAAACCATTCTGACCATCGAACTGTGGTATCCCATGTCTATAAAAACTATTTCTCTCCATGATATTACTTCTAGTGGTTAAAATATTTACTTGAAGGACCTTCTCTAATACCAATTGTTGGAATAATGAGAGGAATGCTTCAAGAGTATACCAAGAGTAAGCCTCAAGCATATATCATCATCACCATGTAACAAAACTAGATACCAAGATACCAATATAACCAAGATGTACTACTAATCAATGCACCATACCAATATCACCAAGATGCACCATGCATCAACAATACATGTCTCTCAAGAATGTACCATACCATCACCAAGCATAAGATAAAATCACATAATCATACATGTAACCTATAGTTGACATGTTCTACTATATTACTAACTTGTAACACTATCACATACCTTAGAATCTTGATACCAACATTTGTACCATATTTTTCTTGTCCTCGCGGGACAAAGACTACCTATCACGTGAGGCCTTGCATGACATCCCTTAGGAAACCCACGGGGATGCGTCATGTGGCATCCTCAAGATGACATATGCAAAATTAGGGTTATTGAAAAACCCTTACACTTTGCAGCTCTGAAACTTTAACTCTTTCCTCACACTTTCTTCATTTCCTCAGACTTACCATCAAACTCACCAATAGACCAAAATATTAGACCATATCATTCACAAGATAGATATTGAATTTATGTGTGTGTACTTATGAGAGAATCCATGAGGTGTATTGATACTTTTTATAGGTAACCTACTACCTGTCGTGTGGGGCATTGTGCGATGTCCCTTAGGAAACCCACAAGGGTTCCTCACGTGACACCCTCAAGATGACATGTGAGGACCTGCCAAATTAGGGTTACAAAAAATCCTTTCACTCTATAGCTTCGAAAATTTCACTATTTCCTCTGACTTTCTTCATTGCCTCAGAATTTCCATTGGATTCACCAATAGACCAAAATATTAGACCATAGAATTCACAAAATAGATATTCAATGTATGTGTGTGTACTTATGAGAGACTCCATGAGGACTATTTATACTTTTTCTAGGTAACCTATTTCCTTATTCTTAAGGCTTCTTAACTTTCTTGTTACAACAAATTTACCCTTTCAGTAATTGAATTGTAAAAAACTACGGGCTTCTTAACCATTCTTCGGGGCTTCTAACTTCACAAGGGCATATCTCTCTAACTGAAAGGAACCACTTGGTTTACCACCTATCATCGGAAAAGGAACGACAAGGTATATCCATATATGAGTGTCTTACCTATATTTTCATGGTCCTTCATGTCCATATTCCTCAACCAACTTAGGGTACCATGACCAGACCTTTGAGGGTTCATGTAGACTTCATAAAATGAAACCATCACATCTGTTGACATCAATCACTCCATCAGTGACATATAACTCAACATCAATCTCAAGCACATCTCTAGGGATTCCAAACTTCTCCAACGATTGACATCAATGAAAAAAAGTTGTCCAAACCAACTATCCAACATGGTTCAACATTGTCACCATCGAAGGTAATGATTCTATTGACCAATGGATGAATAGTTCCTAAAGAATCAATTAAAATATTCCTTGATGCAAGACATGTTTGTAGTAATTATAAGGATCACATGGTTGTAGGGGAATAATCTAAGTCATCCACTATGTTATAGTGATGGGTTTCCATTCCATGGAGGTTAGGGGAATTCCACATTAATGGAACCTAAGGATCCATTTGAGGGATGTCCACATTAGGGTGAGGAAACTATAAATGACCATTGTTCGATGGAGGAGGGTCATAGGACTCATTCAGTTATGAATCAAGGGACATATTGTATTTTAAGGATCGAATGGTAAGGTTAACATCAACTAAATCCAAGAAGAGGATTTGGTAATTCCCATTCCCAAGAGGGGTGGAAGTGGGAGGTGGTTGATATCGAGTGGTTCCAAAAGAGGACACAAATCCTTGTGTTGGGAAAGGATTCCTCAACATAGTTGGTTGTGATATAGAGAGTGAGGTAGGTTGGTTATTGGCTTTCTTGAGAGACTCAATTGCTTCCCACATTTGAAACATTTCAGGTAAGAGGGGGAATTTATGAGTGCAATTCCCATAGACACCACAACTAGCCCAAGGTTTCTTGGTACAAATATTTTGGTTCTTCCCCTACTTGGGCTAGGGATCATTATCTTGGGATTGGTTTGTGGTAGGATAATTTCCCTCAATATTATGTGGAGGCTTTTGATTCCCTTTGTTCCCATGGTTTTGGTTTTACTATACATAGGAAGTTTTGACCCCACTATAAGGGTTACTGTATCAACTAGGACTGGGAGTGGTAGGTTGTGGATAAATATGGGAGATAGATTTGACCAGACCATCAATTACATGACATGCCCCTGGTGTCAAAAAGTCACCTAAGAGAGAGTGAGGAGAATCGAGGAGAATGGTATAGAGGTACCTTGATTAGGAATATATTAGATCGTATTGTTGTACCTTTTGAATGGATTATTCCTCATTATTAGGTAGTTTCATCGTTACATATTGGGAGATGGGGGGAAGAATGAATTTCAAGAACTAGTCCATAAGGAAGACATCACTAATATGGGATTTACAGAAACCACATTTCCTATTCCACTCATGAATGTGGTATGAAATGTGGGTAGTAGTGGTTTGATGAAAGTTAGTTAGGGTCTCTATGCCTATATCATGGAGAAATGGGATTTGGAAGAAGGTAAGTAACACTTTAGTAATGGACTCAAAGGTTCAGTGGTTGTTACCAGGTTTTTCAATGTACCACTTAGTAGCAACACCCATCAAGGTTGATTAGAAAATTATGAACCTAATCGAATCCTCTGATGTAGTTAGTGGAACACCTAAGCTAGAAGGACATGGTGTGGTTAGAGAGGTCTTCTCCTCACTTACCTTCAAACTTAGGGATGCCTGATGGAAATTTGTTTGACATATGGGTCCAATTACAATCATCATGACTGGGGTTGTTAATCAACTTATTCATATCATTTAGGTTTAGACAATCCATGAACAAAATTAAGGGTTGATTAGTGGGTTATTATAATTATCTCATGGGTTAGATTTATCCATGGTGGAACTTGGGTTATAAGGGGATGAAGGACTTGATAGGGGGTATGAGGGCCTAGAACTGGGTGTAACATTGCCCCTTAATGTGGAGAGGGGTTCTGAATTAGATGAGATAGAACCTAAGAATAGGTTAGGGTGGGGTACCCTATTTCATTAAACATAGAGTATAGTATGCCTAATAGGGAACTCGGGTCAAATTTATTGCATCCTATAAGACTATATCCTATGGGGATCTATAATTTCCTATGGTGAGTATCTCTCTAAGAAATAATTTAATAAAAGAGGATAAAAAAAAGAATATTTGAATTAAGAAACTACTTAGAAAAACACATGCACTACATACTCAGGTTATGCATAAGTGGTTTGAACTGTAAGTTAAGTATGCCTAACTCAACTAGTTGCTTCCTATCAAAAGAAAAAGACTCTATCCTAGAACACAACACTCAAACAAAACCTAGAATATGGATGGGGGCCTTCCATAAACTAACCATAGGGGGAGATGAGGTCCCCTATGTATCTGGGTGAATATTTGAGATACAATTATAACTATAGGGTCCTGGGAAGTGAGAGGTCCCATGTCCTGTCAAAATTTGTCTCAAGTTCCCTCCCTCCTATGAGGGATACCTAGGTAAAAGACACCTAAGATTGGCCACTAAACTACATCTTCATAGACTTGTATAAAAAATTACCTTGTCTTTGTGATAATATCACATGGTGTGGGGATCTTTAATAGTGAAAGAGAAATGAGTCTCAATCACAACTTCGATAGAGACCTCAATAGTATCCACTTTGAGAGCATACCTATTACCAAATGGATTTGGATGATATCCATTAGAAAGTATTTTATTTCCTTAAGAGGAAAACCTTTATGTATCATATGTAAGTGACCAAAGGGAATTGTTTGGAATCCTATCTCCAGGGTCCTACCCTAATTAAAAATAATATTTTTAGTGCCCAAGGGGGACTAAATGTTTCTTCAGTTAAGGGTTAATTTTATGGATAAGCTTAGTGTCATGAACCAATAATTGTGCTTTGTGTGTTGGTGGTGTGTATGAAAAAATACATATTGAAATTAAAATGATGAAAAGAAGTATTTTGGAAAAGAAAATAATGAAATTTAAATTATAAAAAAGCAAGGGAACTAATCAAAATACTACATGTTGAATTTTCTTTCAATCAAACAAAAATAACTTGCATATGAATTCAAAAATCTAAAAAAAAAAAATTGTTTTCCAAATTATGCAATCAAATTCACAAATAAAATCCCTATTGTCAAGAAAACATTGGTGATCTAGATTATTTTCGAAACGAAATGAAAGAAGATATATTACAATGAAACCCTCATGAAAATTTCTAGAAACAGAGAAATACAACAATACTTGATTTATATTAATGAAAAATTGTAAAGAGACTGTAAAAATACATAGTGCAAGACTCGTTAGAATGGTGAAATATTTTTCTCTGAAAAGAGATGGGACGACTATGCGCATTCACAAGAATACGATTACAATGAGGCTCTGAAGGCATTTTTATGTTAAACAAGAATGTCGAAACCCTAGACATCCAAAAACCCAACCCTAGGAGATGAAACACCAAAAGTCATGTGGGCCCCATTTGGGTAAGTTAGTACATTAACTTCCTGGTGTCGTAATGTTTGCATACGATATCTATTTTAGGCATGTGATAGCCCATTGGAAAGGTATTTTAGAGAAATACACATTATTCTGTCAAAATCTAACTTCATCTATAGTTTGAATGTAGCATGCAAAAATAACATTGTTTAGGGCCCCAAAACGGCCCTGGAAGTACAACAAGATGTGTTGACATGAATACATACAAAATAATCCAGTTGGATTAGGTGGGAGGCCACCAATATCCACATGGAATATGTGTAGGGATTCATACAAGCCTAGAAGAGTAGAAACCACAATACAAATAAGTACAGAAGAATGTGTTGAACTAAAAACCAAAAAAAGAGCCAGTTGGAACAGGTGGGTGGCCACCAATATCCACCTGGATCAATCCTCCATCCTTAAGAATAAATGGTATCCATTGTGTTGAGTGCCCGGGGAAGAGAGAAATCATTTTTATGAATCTGAATCTTGGTGATCTGCGTGCTTTTTTGGAGAAGTTGTGTTGCTTGGATTGTGGAAGACTATCACAAACCAGTTGCTGGCAGGCTTGAATATGCTCCACCAACTTGTTGTCTTTGGGTTTGATGGGGAATTATGTAGGAACCATTGTAGGTGAATAAAAAATATATTATTTATCTTTGACAATCCTTTTTTGTTGGATATAAGGTGTTGAGGTTGTCGTGGTTGTAGCATTATTTTGTGCATCCTTTGAACATACTATGAAGCAGATGAATTTTGTAGTATGAGAGATTACCTTGCGGTATTGTTTTGGTGGAGCAGTAGTTAGAATTACCTCTGGTATCCTATAGAGCTGACCTCCCAGAGTAATAATGACACTATCGGGTCTAGACTCATAGACAACATGACATGTCCACATATATGGTTGGCCCAAAACAACATCACAGAAATCAAGAGGGGAAACATCACACATTACCTCGTCCTTGAAGGGATGGATGCCATAGGACATGTGACACTACTGGATGACATGGAGATCTCATCCCTGGTGAAGCCTCCCAATGTTGTATGGCTGCGGGTGTGGTGTTGTTGACAACCCCAAATTTTTTATGGACTTACCTGAGATGAGGTTCTTCTGGATGTCATTATAAAAAATGAAATGAAAAGATGTCCCCTTCACCCACAATATGTGAATGGAAGAGGTTCTCCTCCTCTTCAAGATATACTGATTATTCTGGTTGAATTTTTGTGGTTGCGACAGTAGCAGTGGGATCTATGTTGATGATATGTCTATTTTCAATATTTTTTGGATCAGATTCTGAATCAGGGTTCGGCTTTGTGTCTTTGACCTCGACCACCAATGACTGTTTCGAGCGAAATTCATTGGTGTTGTGCTAGGGGATTTTGTGGAAGTCACACCACTTCCTAGTGGCATTCTTCATCTTTCCTTTACCCTTCTTGTCTCATGTCTTGGACTAGTTGTATGAAGGTTGTTGGTTGGGGTCGTCCTTACCATTCTTTGGTTATTTTGTATTTGTAGACCAGAATTCCCATTTGTTTCGGTTCCTAAATTTCTGCTCGATTTTAACAACATATCGATAGGCAACTCTTAATGATGATATGTTTAGGAAATCCATTTCAGTTTGGATATACCTATGCAGAACCCCATGGTATTTCACAACCAAATGTCACTCGGAGTCTTTGATACCCATCTTGGTGATCAAGGTATGAAAAGTATTTGTGAACTCTGACACTGTTTGCATCTTCTCTTGCCATAGTGTGGTACATATCATATACTAGTCTTCATAGTTATCAACAAGATAGTATTGTTCTTTGAACACATCCACAAAATAAATCCAAGTGAGCTCAACCCCATATATTCTAGATTCCTCTATGGAAATTTTCTCCCAGTAAGTTTCCCACCAATGTTTGACATGCGGGAGAGTCTTGAGGAGTGTGAAGGTGATGTTTTCCCTATCTAAAAAATTTTGAACAAAGAAATAACCTTCTAATAGATTTAACCATTTTTCTAGGGCATCCACATCTATTTGACCTTCAAATATGGGAACATCAAAATTAACTTGTACCTTGAAGGGAGAGGTTCCTCCAAAATGGTCACTTGATGAAGATGCACTTGGTGCTATCAACAAGTGTTGAAGGATGTGTGAAAAATTCTCCATCATTTTGTCCCTCATTCACGCAAAAGATTTCTCAAGCAATAGGTAAATAGAATATTTTTCTCCACTATTTTTATTTTTTGCCACCATCGATGGTTTCTTGGGCATGCAAGAGTTATTGTCCTCAATATAGACAAGCTCGAGAAGCAATTGGCTATAATCAAACCTTGTCGGGGACATGCGCTGAAAAGGATCAAGAGAAACCTTTTCTAATACCACTGATCTGGGTTATTTTCATAATGAAATGAAAGCAAAGATATTACAATGAAACACTCATGAAAATTTCCAAAAACAGAGAAATACAACAATAATTGATTTCTATTAATGAAATAATTGTAAAGGGACTATAAAAATATAGAGTGCAAGACTCGCTAGAATGGTGGCAACTTTATCTTTGAGAAGAGATGTGACGGCTACACTTATTCACAAGAGATGGTTACAATGAGGCTCTGAAGGCATTTTTATGTTAAACATGAATGAAAAAACCCTAGACATCCAAAAACCTAACCATAGGATATGAAATGCCAAAAGTCATGTGGGCCCCGTTTGGGTAATTTAGTACATTAACTTCTTGGGGTCGTAAATTTTGCATACGATATTTGTTTTAGGTGTGTGATATCCCATTAGAAAGGTATTTTAGAGAACTACACATTATACCCTCAAACTATGACTTTGTCTACAATTTTTTTGTGGAACGCAAAAATAACACTGTTTAGGGCCCCAAGACGACCTTAGAAGTACAATAAGATGTGATGACATGAATACATACATAAAAATCCATTTGGATTAGGTGGGAGGACACCAATATCCACCTGGAAGATGTGTAGGGTTTCATACAACCCTGAAAGGGTAGAACCCACAATTACAAAGAAGTAGAGAAGAACATGCTAAACTAAAAACTGACAAAAGGAGCCAGTTGGAACAGGTGGGTGGCCAACAATATCCACCTAGATCAATTGGGGTCCTAAGTGGCCCTTTTATTTTCACTAAGGGTTTATGTGCAAATATGAACTACATTTATATTCTATAATAGCAAAACAATAAATCCCATGGTTGTGATAAATAGTTGAAAACTATGCATTGAAACCTAGCTCCAATGCCCTAGCCTATGTTACTTTTCCTTTTATTTTTAAAATGAAATGGTAGGAAATGTTAAAAAAGGTGAACCCATAGGAATTAAGAACCACTGAAAGGGAAATCTCTATCCTATTTGAAGAGGAAAACAAGAATCCAACCCCCAAAAAACCACTTGAGGGAAAGGTATTGAAACCCCTTGTTGGTTTATTATTAAATCCCTTGGGGTTGAGATGGATTTTTTTTTTTTTTTGTAAGTAAGTATAGTATCTTATATTAAAAAGCTCTCATGAGCCAGGAGGCAAAACAAAGTACATGATGAGCATAATGAGATAAGGGACTGCCCCAAGAGAGGGGAAACCAGTCCCTGAGCTCATAAGTATCAAGCTGTTCCATTATTCTAAAGCCTATAGAGTTTATACTACTTGTGCACTCATTCTTAACAAAAACTAACATGGAATTGACAAAATAAACAGTCATCTGCAAGCTTAACTTGAAAACTAGACATACGGGGAGTATTCGGGCCTCATGGTCTGGATGTCGTCTGTTAGTGGCTCCTCCTCTATGGAAGCGACCTGGTCGGCCCAATTCATGTTGCCTCCCCCTTCTGCCACTGTGTTAGCTGCTTTACTGCCAGAGGTTGCGCCTTTATCTATTTCCATCGCTTCGCCCATTGCTGAATTTTCCTGGGGAGCTCTCGGATCCTGGACTGGAGAGTCCTCTTGCTATCGCGGGGACAAGGAATCTTGCAGGGAGGCGAGAGTACTGAGGAAGAGATCAATCTTATCGTCCGCTTCCTGAAGGCGGAAGTTGAGGTCGTCCACGCTTTGACGTATGCCGAACACCAATTCATATAGGACCGCTAGGCTGTCCCATAGCTGCGCTGGAGTGGACGCRTCCCGGGGAAGGGGTCCAGCGCCTCGAGAAGTCTGGTGAAGATTCGGCTCAGAGTGCAGCRGAGGTATGGGAGAGTCGCTTGGTGGCCGGGAGGCAGCAAAGGGAACCAGCGCCCACGAGGGGGAGTGAGCAGACTCCATGCTTTGCGTGGTAGAAAAAGAGTGGCCAGAAGAACTGCGGGAWGAATGACTGCGCGGGGAGGTGCTCGAAGGAGAAGAAACAGATCGAGACCTGGAGGGACGGCGAGGCTTCCATGCCGAGCCACGCCTTGGACGTCCCCGGATGCGCGGCATGGATCTGGGAAACCTGTGAGCACCGGCGGGATGGCGCAGGAGAATTGAGTAGACAAAGCCGAGGGAAAGTTGGTGCCAGAGCAGAGCTCGCTCTTCTAGCATCCAGCGGCAAAACATACGAAACATTACCATCATTTGCCAAATATGAGAGCCGAGTGCAGCGATAAATGGTGCATTAAAACACATTTGCAGTCGGGTTACAGAGCATTTAAGCTTCGGGGGGAGGCACAAGCTGTTCACGTGCCCCCACGTCGCTGATCCCGTCATCCTCCTCCGCATTCTGCCGCGTATCGCGCACTAACACCCCATCCGGGGGGGTTGAGATGGATTTTAATCAAAATAGTAAATTTAAATTAAAATGGGCATCTACATTCCCCAAACAGTGGCTAAAATTACCTAAACAATCACTAGAAATTGGGAAAATTCATAAATTTGGCAAGTGCAGAAAGGTGCCTGAAATGGTGTGTTGACGAGTGTAGATGTTGGGGTTGTTTCATTCATTGAAAAACACTATAATTGGACCTAATAGGTGCATTTATCAATGCTACTATTAGCCTATTTTTGGTTTTTGTTCCCTGGGGATTGATTTTCACATGTGGCCTCGACTCTGTGGGACTTTTGAGTGATTTTTTGGCACCTATAACCTACAAACATGAACATAAAGTTACAAAAATTTAGAAACCCTAAAAAAACTCATAAAAACAAAAAAAAAAGAGAAATTAAATCATTTATCACACACCCATAACCAAGGATCATGAGATTGGCTCAGATCCCCGGTGGAGTCACCATTTTGTTGGTGCAAATATGGAACAAAGGTGAGAAGATCTACAAACTTTGTGGTTGTAACAAAGCTGCAAATAAATAGGGTTAGAAAACTAAAACCATATCTTTATATGAAAGAAATATACCCTGATTTCTCTATTATTTACTGAAAATAAAATGCATGTAATAGAAAATAAACATGAATAATAATAGATTCAAATAATAAATTAAATTTCATTACCCAATCAAAAGTATTTTTGCATGTAAACTTGTGGAGAAAGATCTAAAGACTTGAAACCTTTGGTGGCCTCTCCTTGGGAGGTTCCTTTACTCCATGAGTGTGTGGCCTTAGCTTTTACTCTCCTCCTCTTGTTGTAGATGGCTTATGCAGTGATGGCCTCCTTTAGAAACTAGGGTTTCAAGTGAGAAAGGGGGGAAACTAGGGGAAACACTACAATGAGGGAGATGAGAGAAAAATAGGAGATCATAGAGTAAAAAAGAGGGTATCAATCAAATGGGGTGATACCCCTCTTTAGTTAATAGGAAAAATATGATATTTTGTCATATTTTTCTTTTTGAAATTAAAATTAGGAGGGAAAGTCATAAAAGTGGCTTATGGATTAATTAATTAAATTTAACTTTAAAAACTACGTTTTTAAAGTTAATTAATGAAAATATTACGTGAAAATGATTTTTTTGTGAAATTTTAAGTGAAATTAGATTTAGGAAGGGGATATTAAATCTAACTCAAGGGGATATGATGTAATCTACATGAAAACCCATACTATTGCTGGAGTATTTCATCACACCTAGAATTTTGGTCTAGGTGGGTCATTTTTATGTTATAACTCATTCAAGTAGTACCACATCAGACAACACTTATATATATTATTCACTTTCATGTACGCTTGAGTATATTCTTGTATATTTACATTTTTTTTCAAAGTTTCCCTGAGAACATTTGATATATTTGCATGATTCACCACAAGAATTATGTCAAGATGAAATTTCTTTTTTGCAACTCTTCTTGAAAGATCATGTACATCCTATATCCTTCGAAGCTAATAACCTAATATTGAAAAACATTATGGTTGGATTATGTGGAGGAAGATCAGGGGGAAATAAGCCTCACCCACCACCTTTAAACCCTTGGGTCACTACTAGATATGGCCCATTAAACTTACCAAAACATGTCCATTATCTCCATTATAATTACCTGAAGCGTTTACCCAAGTATGCTGGAAAAAAGACCCATTCCGTTGAGGAACACATATAGGCCTTTCAATAATTAACAAACAACCTATTTTTTTTGCATGATGATGTATTCATGAGGATTGTTGTCCAAATTTTAGAGGGAGATGTAAGAAAGTGTTTCAGAGAATTGCCCATTACTTAAATTGATAGTTGACAAGCTATAGAATATGCTTTTATGAGATAGTGGGGTGAAAAACGAGACAATTTATACTGTGTCACTGAGTTTAGATAACTAAAGAAGAGATATAATGATCTTGTTGTTAATTCTAACACAATATTTAACAAGTTGTATAACAATATCCCTAGAGACATAAATCCTTCACAACCAACAACCAAAGTCACATACATTGGTGCATTTGATGTTGATTTTTCCATGGTATTAAGGGAGAGAAGATCCCCAACCGTAATTATAATGAAATATGATTCAATAAACATCAGAGGAAACATGATTGCATCATGTAAAATGAATCTAAAGCAAGATCAATTAGAGAATAAAAAGGCTAGTGAAGATTATGTTACCTCTAATCCCGAAAACAATTACCATGAGGCTTAGATGAATGAAATGTCTAGACTGATTAGAAGATTAATAAATATAATGTCAAGGTTTCAAAAGGAAAATAACAATGCAAAAAAATCTTGTCAATAAGGAGGTATAAGAAATCCCAATCAGTTCAAAATACCTTTTAATCATAAACTCATGATGAAGGAAAGAAGTATAAACAAACCATCCAACCCCTTTTGAAAACCAACAATGAAAATAACATGGTTGAAGAAGTTGTGGATGAAGGATATTTTGGATATACAGAAGAAGTGTACTCTCTTCAATATGAGGATAATGCCATGCACCTAGCACAAAATGACTATGAAGATTTTCTAAATCCCAAGAAGCAAGTCTCTAAATGTAATATCCCTAGGCCAACCCCAATTGTAATGTAAATGAGAATGTACTTAAGCTGGTGAGTTGTTTGTTATCATTTTTTGTATGAACATTTCATGGCATAGTGCACGCATGTACTGTGCAGTAAAATGAGGAAGTTTGCACATTCTTGGATACCACGCGCAACAACTTAAGTGCGCGCGATTTTGAGGCTAGGGAGCCTTTTTGTATATGTTGTGTTTTATAGGCTGGTGAGCCAGTTATTATAAGCTAGGATGATTATGTTTTGATTAGTTTGGAGAGCCTAGATGTTAAAGGCCAGTGTGCTTATTTTTGTATATGTCTCATAATTAATATAAAATACAACGTTGTGTACAAACCAACCATGATAAAAGAGAACGAGGGACTAAAATCCACTGGTTAGAGAAAGGGAGGGGCCTAAAAGTTAAGGAAAAGGGCTAAGCTAGGGAGCTTAAGCCAAAAAGGAATATTATATTAATATTTTTTAAATCATAAAGTATGGATAATTATTTTATCCTAGGTTCTAAAGTTGGAGACAAGTGGGACAAAGTATCTCCCAACATGACAAGTGTCAAGTTGGAGACATGCATACATATTGTTGGGACTTAGTTCATTTTCCTAGCTTTTTCCATCATTCAACCATGATTCCATGATCATTCAGACAACCATTGAGTTATCCCCGTATCTTCATGACTGTACCTGAACCTGTATCCATAGCCATTTTGTGTTGGTTTATCTGGTTAGCTTGGGAGTTGGAATGAAGAAGCGGGTTGTTAGGCCCATGGGATATTGAAGAGGAGGTTTGTCAGGCCCATGAGAAATTATCTAGGTGAGATAATTGTTAGGAATTGATTTCCTGAAGGTGCTTAACTGCAACTACAATTCTCTGAGACTTCCTATCTTGCCTATTGTTGAATCCTGAAAAGGAAGTGGGGAAGCCAAAGGATCATTGAGTAGAGAAGAGGCACACTTCCTGGGTGGGATAGGCATGCAGGGAATGAGGGACTATAGGTTGTTAGTTTGATTTGGCACCTGAGATGGACTCTTTCCTATTGTCTACGATCCTTTAGCCTAGTTAGGAACCCCTTTACCTAGGTGTAGTTTAGTCCCATCTCGGGGGTGACTCACTGTTGAGAGTGATGAACAATGTGGTCTAAGGATGGGAGGTTCTTGGAAGGTCTACACGTAGTTGGTGAAATCCTTATAAATATAAGTGCCAATTGTGTGATAAATTTACATGCTGCATTGTTATTTATGTGCTTATTTTTATGGGTTATCATATGTGCGGTTATAACTGTGTTTATTTTTATGGGTATTTCCTATATATGGTGCATGTATATATTTATTGTTATTTCAGTGTGAATCTGTGTATTTATAGATGTATTTGTATGTTTACATTTTATATATAATGCTTTTGCAAGATTTCTGTGTGTATATATTTTAATTACATGTAGTTCAAAAAATTTGTGTGCCATAGCTCAGTTGGATACTGGGTATGTTTTAGTATGTCCTGCAGAGAGAACGTAAGAGTTCTCTAGCATAGCTTGGCCCGACATGGATGGACGAGGATGTTACAATATAGTATTAGAGCTTTAGTTTTCAACATTGAGCCTGGATGGGCCGAACAAGTTGATTTGAAGTGAATTTTCATAGAGAATTTATTTCGAAGTGGCCAAATTTCAAGTTGTAGAACATCCATGGTAAAAAGTAACAAAAATTGGGCAAAATTGGGGAAAAGCCCCAATTTTGTTGTTAAATTCATGAGAAAATGGAGAAATTCGGCCAAGTGATGAGATATTCTTGATTTAATATATGTTCTAGCAGATTTGGATCTAGAATGGGTCGAATTTGAAGTTACAGTGAAGCCATGATAGATGGAGCGAGTTTTGTGGTTAAAATTCTCAATTCGCGAATTGATTTTGGATAAATTCATTCCAAAAATGTCGACTTGCAACGATTTGTTGTTGCATAAGTTTAATTGGTGTTATCGGGGTGAAATTGAATAAATTTCATAGTTGCAGAATGTCTATGGTAGAAATTGAAAAAAAAAAGTTAAGCAAAAGCCCTAATATCTACAACGGAATTCATGAGGAATTGATTCACATAAAATGCACAGGTGGGCACACTAAAAATGCATGTTGCATAGTAAAAAGATTGTGATATAAAATAATTGGGCACTGCGCAGAAAAAATGTTAGCGTGAGCGTGTGTGCACTAAACTTTGGTACCGCACAAAAAAATAGTGGTGTGCTGGTGCGCGTACTAAATTTAGGTGCTGCACGGAAAAATGTTAGTGTGTAGGTTTGCGCACTAAATTTCGGTGTCGCGCAAAAAAAAAATTATTGTGCGGGTGTGCGCACTAAATATTTGTGTCATGTGGAAAAATGTTGGTGTATATGAGTGTGTGCTAAATTTAGCATTGCATGGTGTGAACGCACATAATAATGTCGCGTATGGTGTGCATAGTGTTGGCAGAGCACATAGGATTTTTATTGGTGTGTGCGTAATGTGGGTGTATGTTGTTGTGCGACAGTTTAATTAGTGGTGCGCGATGGAGACGTACTAAACTCTGGCACGGTGCAGTGCGTAGAGTATCATGCATGCGATACAAAAACTGTGCGCAACAGGTAATAGTGTCGGAACCAAAAATGGGCGCAGTGGATATTGGCACGTGACATAAAAGTAGTGCACGCAAGTTATTGGTGCAACAGAGAACAGAGTGTGCCAAGGAACTCAAAAACCATGAGAAAAGAGTGTGTCAAGATACAGTTTGTCTCTGCAGCTCAAATAAAAGAGCTTAGAGATATATTTCTAATGGTGTAAACCATTTTTCAAACAGAGCTTTTATGAGAAAGTTACAACACAAACAGTGGAGGGTAAATTTTAAGACCCATCTAACTTCAAAGAGCCATAAATTTTTTCTCCAAAATCAGATTGAGGCACAAAAGAAGTCAATGGAAAGATATTGAACCATAGAAGACATTCCAAAATATGGATTAAATTTCTGAGCATGTTAAAAGTGTTTAATATAGAAAAGAAGGTACCTGTAGCATACTAGTTACAATATGGTATTTTGGTCTAGAATTTCAGCAGGCTATAATTAGCAGCCCAGAACCCAGAATGAGATGAAACTGGGACAGAATTTCCATAATATGTATATGAGGAAACACAATTTATATCCTACCAAAATTCCAAAGGAGTAGGTGAAAAATGCATATTACAGTGCAGAGTTGCGCCAAGTTGAAAAATGAATAGAAAAATTAATGGGAAAATTTCAAACAGCCATAACTTTCTGCTCAAGACTCGGAATTGAGCATGGGAGAAGGTGTTGGAAAGGTATTGGATAGTGGAATATAAATATATACCCCAAAAATTGATCGTGGAATTCAATTTTCTAGGAAATCAGAAGAAAGAATTATGATATATATTATTGAACCAGAATGGTTCATATTTTCATGAAATTGTTGAAATAGTTAGCATGACAAAGTTTTGTTGGCTTTACATTTTGTAGAGTTAAAAACAACTAGATCATATCAAGATAAGCATATATTCCATAGGAATGGAAGAGTCACAGGAGACTTACATTCAAGAGGATGATATTAGAGGGTGTATGTCCATTTGGGCATTGAAGGAACAAATTCCAATGGACATGGAGATGAAAGGAATGAAAACATGAATATGGCAGAGACCATTAAAAATTTACAGAAGGATGTAGAAAGACATAAAGATGATAATGAAAGGCTTATGATATCCAAGGATCATCAATATGACTTCAACATTAATTTAATGCAGAGCTTGAACCGAATAGCAAATAAGTTGGATAAGGAGAGTGGCTCAAGCAAATCTGGAAGTCACAGGCCTCCTGATGAGAAACGAAGAACTAGAAGTCTTAGCAGACATCACCATCACTCCTCGAGGAATTCCAATAAGAGATCAAATAGTAGCTCAAGTCCATTACCTGTTAGAAATCATAAGAGGTCTAGGGTGGATGAGCTACAAGGAGAGATGAACAAAATCAAACCTCCTACATTTGATGGTGAGAACAAGAAGGATGAATATGCAGAGACATGGTTGTTGGGAATGAGAAAGTATTTTCAATTACATAATTATTCTTCTCATGCATAAGGTATAATTTCTATCTATCAACTCAAGGGAAAAGAATCCATGTGGTGGGATCATCATGTTGATACTGAGAGGGGGGTGAATCAGTATCAAGTAAAATTTAAAACCTTTTTCAACTTATACTTAAACCATTCAACTATATCCAATGAGCAATGAACAATAGTATAAGAGT
>JZKD02S1888895.1:52017-77733 GCA_000966675.3 Picea glauca
CAATTTTCACTCCTTGAATCCTCCCCAAAAAGAGGTTATAGAAAGAATGGTAGACTTTATTCAATTATGGTCTATTCAGGAGAGTGAACTTGCACAGAATGCCCCGCGCTCAATACTTAACATCTGATTTGGAAACTTTCACACAAGACACTACAGTCCGTACTCTTTCCAATGAAATTTGTCCCACTTCATTTGGATTCTCTATGAAGAATTTATGTCTATTTTACCTGAAACACTTGTTTATTGACTAGCTTTAGGACTTGTCACAAACCCTATCTTCCATAGAGTGTATCTCCATAATTGTAGAGAATAAAGAGCTGGAATTTTTACCAAAGGTACCATGATATGTATTCTCAATACCATAGAGATTTTACCATATGAATCATTCTAGAAAGAAAGTTATAGCAAAAATGGTAAGATGACCTGAAAATAACATACTTTAGAACACATCACCAAAAGACTTCATCCTCCCTTGAAATCCAACCTTCTTCTCTTCTTATTTCCTCTGAAATTTAACTTGTATCAAATGAATGTATAATGATTTTTATTTATACCATTTATGTCACTTCCTTTTAACATTAGGGCCTACTTGACACTTTCTTATTTTGTAATTATTTTCTTTAATTATCTTCAGGGCCTACATGTACTTCCTTCTTCAATTAACTTTGTCATCTTCAAAAATTCATTTCTCCTCAACCATGAGGATCCACGTGATGTGACACATACCACCAGAAACAACATGATGTATACTATCCATCCATGGGTGTTTTATCTGCATGTGAATTTTCCTTCATGTCCAAATACCTTCATCAATCTTGTGGTCCAAAACCCATGACTAGGGTTGACATCAATGACAACAACCAATCTTCCAACACATCTTGTGCAGGTATAGCACATTAAAGAGAAAAATGTTACTTGGAGAGAATTCAAGAAGTATTTTGAGAAGAAATACTTGACTAAGAGATATTATGACAAGAAAATGAAAGAGTTCTTTGAACTCAAAATTGGGAGTATGACAATAGATGAATATGAGAGAAGGTTTTTAGAACTTCTGAAGTATTTTTCTTTCATGAAGGATGAGACAGTTAAGATTCATAGGTATTTGAGTGGATTTCCATCCTTCATCAGTGAAAAAATATAGTATGATGATCCCAATACATTGGAGGAGACCATAAGGTGAGCTAAATGCCTATATGATCAAAAAAAAATAAAGGCCAACTTTCCAAAAATCTTGGGAAGACAAAAAGAAATTAAAGATGGATCAGAGGAAGAAGGGATCTAAGACACCATTCTTCATTAATAATCCACAGGGATAACAAGCTCCTAGAGAGCCCAAAGTGGTTGAAACAAGGAGTCAAATACCAAGGAAACCACCTATTCAATGTTGGCATTGTAAAGGGGATCATATGTTCAGAAATTGTCCCCACAGAGGTGAAAAAGGGAGGATTGTTCACAATGTACAACAAGCTGAAATAGTGGAGGACATGGGTAGAAATGTATCAAGGATCTATGCATCCCTGGATAACAACCAAGCAGAGTATCGGTCACATATGATTGAAGTGGAAGGTATGATGAACAACCAAACCATTTCTATTTTAATTGATTTAGGAGATAGTCATAGTTATATAGATCCTAAGATGGTGGAAATTTTGCAATTGCCAAAAAGAAAGAATGGGAAATCTTGGTTCGTGTAGCTGGATACTGTATCCAAAAGATAACTTAGTGAGATGGTTAAGTCATGTCTTATGGACATGAATGGAATAAACACCAAGGTAGATTTGAACATCTTGCCTTTAGGTTCCTATGATTATCAAATTGGGATGAATTGGTTGGATCAACATCATTCTATGTTGGACTTTCATAACAAGGAATTTACTTTATTGGATGAGAAAGGGACCCTAAGTAAGGTGTAGAGAATTCCCAGGGTAGTAACCATCTGAGAAATTTCAGCATTGCAGCTGAAGAAATGTTACAGAAAAGGGTGTCAAATATTTGCAGCTCATATGGTAGAGACACCTAAAGATAAGGTGCCAAATTTGGAAGATCATACTGTCCTGGAAGAATTTGAATATGTATTCAAGGAGATACCAGGACTACCCCCAAAGAGAGATATTGATTTCTCCATAAATTGAATGCCTGGACCAGCTCCAATGTCAAAGACTCCTTACATAATGAGTACACCAGAGTTGAAGGAGTTGCAAATGCAGCTTGAATAACTTTTGAAGAAGGGGTATATACGCCCAAGTGTGTCACTTTGGGGTTCCCCAGTCTTGTTCGTGAATAATAAAGATGGGACATTAAGATTGTGCATTGATTTCAAATAGTTTAATAAAGTGATTGTTAAGAACAAGTATCCTCTGCCAAGGATTTATGATCTTTTTGATCAATTGAAGGATGCAAAGATATTTTCAAAGATAGATCTCATGTCAGGATACCATCAGGTAAGGATTGAAGAGGAAGATATCAACAAGACCACCTCCAGGACAATGTATGGTCATTATGAGTTCACAATGCTGCCATTTGGGTTTTCAAATGCACCATCTATTTTCATGTGCTTAATGAATGGTGTTTTCCGAGAATATTTAGACAAGTTTGTCATTGTATTTTTGGATGACATTCTTATATATTCTAAGTCAAAGGAAGAGCATGAAAGACACTACGCCACTCATTATTTGGAGTTGGAAGCCATAGTGCATTCCTTGAGTAAATGGAGACACTACCTCATGGGGAAAAGGTTTGAGATAAGAACAGACCATAATGGTATGAAATATTTATTTGATCAACCAACACTAAATGCTAGGCAAACTAGATGGTTAGAATTTCTAAGTGAATATGACTTTGATATAAAGCATATCAAGGGAAAAGAGAACAAAGTGGTTGATGCACTCAGCAGAAGAGTGCATGAAATGCATGCTACAGAAATTAGCATGTACCAATCAGATTTGAAAGATAGAATTATAGAGGCTGCAAAATCAGATTTGCAATACAAGGAATTAGGGGCAAAATTACAACAAGGTATTTTGCAGCAGAAAATTGAGGAATATAAGCTAGATAATGATGAAATTATCATGTACAGGGGAAGAATTTATGCACTAAATTCCCAAGAGTTGAAAAATATGATATTGAGCGAAATGCATAATGTGCCTTATGCTAGGCACCCAGGATATCAGAAAACTATTGCAGTTGTCAAGAGCCAATATTATTGGCCAGGAATGAAGAAAGAGGTTGTTGATTTTATTGCCAAATGTTTGGAATGTCAGAAGGTAAAGGCTGAGCATAGACATCCAGCTGGTTTTCTACAACCATTACCCATTCCTGAGTGGAAATGGGAAGTCGTAACCATGGATTTCATCACTAAACTGCCCAAAATGAAAAAGCAACATGATTTTATCATGGTATTGGTGGATAAGCTTCCTAAAGATGCCCATTTTCTTCCATTTAATATCATTCACAAGGAAGCGAACATCATTGATGTTTATATCAAATAAATTTCTCGATTGCATGGCATACGCAAGACAATTGTGTCTGACAGAGATCCAAATTTTACCTCAAAATTTTGGAAAAAGTTATTTAATGGATTTGGAACAAATTTGAATTTTAGTACAGCTTATCATCCAGAATCAAATGGACAAACAGAGAGGGTGAATCAAGTGATTGAAGATATGTTGAGGATGTATGTGATGGATAAACCATCAAAATGGGAAGACTACCTATACTTGGTAGAGTTTGCTTATAACAATGGTTACCAAGCATCTCTAAAGATGAGCCCATTTGAGGCACTTTATGGAAGAAAGTGAAACACACCGGTAAGATGGGATGACCCAGTAGATAGAGTAGTGGTTGGGCCAGATTTACTGAGGGAATTGGAAGTGCAAATGATAAAAATAAAACAAAATTTAAAGGTTGCC
The DNA here is from genome assembly GCA_000966675.3 of Picea glauca. NCBI lineage: Eukaryota > Viridiplantae > Streptophyta > Pinopsida > Pinales > Pinaceae > Picea > Picea glauca. Next base: position 55,926 of record JZKD02S1888895.1, read on the forward strand.
CAAGACAGGTAGAAAATCTATGTTGATAAGGGTGGAACTCACAGGGAATTTAAAGTGAGTGATCATGTATTCTTGAAAGTGAAGGCCAATAGAAGTTCCATGAAATTGGGAAATTGTTCAAAGTTGGCAGCTCGCTATTGTGGGCATTTGACATCCTAGAGAGGATTGGTCCATTGTCTTATATGACTGCATTTCTTGCATCTATCTATGTTCATAATGTATTCCATGTATCATTGCTCAAGAAATATATACCTGATGCTAATCATGTTATTGATTGGAATGTGATCTAGGTGGAGAGAGAAGGCACTTTCCAAGTGCATTCGGTGCACATTCTGGATTGAAAAATAAAACAGCTCTAGAATCGATCCATAGGGCTTGTAAAGGTCCAATGGACCTGGTACGGTCCTGAGAACACTACTTGGGAGCATGAGGATGCAATGCGGGCAAACTACCTGCATCTTTTTGAGGATTTTTGAATTTTTTTTTGTATGTGTGTACATGATGCACTGAGGACACTGCATAAATAAGGGGAGGGGATTGTAATATCCCTAGGCCAAACCCAATTGTAATGTAAATGAAAATTTACTTAAGCTAGTGAGTTGGTTGATATCATTTTTTGTATGCACATTTCATGGCATAGTGCGCGCATGTACTGCGGAGTAAAATGAGGAAGTTTGCACATTCTTGGATATCGCGTGCAACAACTTAAGTGCACGCAATTTTGAGGCCAGAGAGACTTTGTGTATATGTTGTGTTTGATAGGCTAGTGAGCCAGTTATTATAAGGTAGGATGCTTATGTTTTGATTAGGCCAGAGAGCCTATTTTTGTATATGTATCATAATTAATATAAAATACATCACTGCGCGTAGACCGACTATGATAAAAGAGAATGGGGGACTAAACTCCACTAGTTAGGGAAAGGGAGGGGCCTAAAAGTTAAGGAAAAGGGATAAGCTAGGGAGATTAAGCCAAAAAGTAATATTATATTAATATTTCTTAAATCATAAAGTATGGATAATTATTTTATCCTAAAGTTGGAGACAAGTGGGCCAAAGTAGCTCCCAACATGACAAGTGTCAAGTTGGATACATGCATACATATTGTTGGGACTTAGTTCATTTTTCCATATTTTTCCATCATTCTTTCCATCATTCAACCATGATGCCATGATCATTCAGACAACCATTGAGTTATCCATATATCTTCATGACTATACCTGAACCTGTATCCATAGCCATTTTGTGCTGGTGTATCTTGTTAGCTTGGGAGCTGAACTGAAGAAGTGGGTTGTCAGGTCCATGGGATATTGAAGAGGCGGGTTGTTAGGCCCATGAGAAATTCTCTGGGTGAGAGAATTGTTGGGAATTGATTTCCTGAAGGTGCTAAATTACAGCTACAATGCTCTAAGACTTCTTGTTCGGCCTGTTTCTGAAGCCCAAAAAGGAAGTGGGGTAGCCAAAGGATTGTTGAGTAGAGAAGGGGCACACCTCTTGGGTGGGAATGACATGTGGGGAATGAGGGACTGTAGGTTGTTAGTTTGAGTTGGCACCTGAGACAAAGTCTTTCCTATTGTCTATGATCCTTTAGCCTGGTTAGGAACCCCTTTACCTGGGTGCAGTTTAGTCCCAAATTGGGGGTGGCTCACTATTGAGAGTGATGAACAATGTGGTCTAAGGTTGGGAGGTTCGTGGAAAGTCTGCACGCAGTTGGTGACATCCTTACCAATATAAGTGCCAATTGTGTGATAAATTTACATGATGCATTGCTATTTACGTGCTTATTTTTATGGGTTATCATATGTGTGGTTATAATTGTGTTTATTTTTATGGGTATTTCTTGTATATGCTGCATGTATATGTTTATTGTTATTTCAGTGTGAATTTGTGTATTTACATATTTATTTGTCTGTTTACATTTTATATCTAATGCTTCCGCAAGAGTTCTATGTAAATATATTTTAATTGCATGCAGTTCAAAAAATTTATGTGGCATAGCTCAATTGGATACTCGGTATGTTTTAGTATGTCCCACACAAAGAATGTAAGAGTCCTCTGGCATAGTGTGGCCCGACATGGATGGTCAGGGACGTTACACTAAAACTTAACCAAACCAATATGTTTTATCCTCAACTCAGTATAGGGTGTTTGTTGATGCACTACATTATAAAATGCAAAAGAAATATGATCTTAGTCCTAGGAAGAAAGTAACTATTCAAGACAGTCAACCTCATCCTAAGAAGTCTATCCTAAGTCATTTCAAGGATAAATTCAAATAAATTATTGATATTCCCAAGGATAATGAGGTTTTGAAACCTTCAAAAAGCGGAAAAGAAATGAAAGAATTTGAGGAATGGATTCCACCTTTTAACATTGAAAATAATTGTCTAAGGTTATAATCCCCATACTATTGGTGTAATTGACAAAGAATGCTTCATATCATAAGAAAATTGAGAAGGCCATACAAGGAAAATGATCAACAAGGCCATCCTTATACCTTAAATGTACAAGATGAGTCCCCCACCATAGTTTTTTTCCCTCATAAATATTACACATAAGAATCTATTGCAACTTTCTTTGTAACATTGAATATCCATGAAAAATGTTGCGCAATTGTATGCTTGATTCTTGGGCATCACATAACTCATTCCCAAAGTAGCCATGGAAATGTTGTGATTAGAGATAACCAAACCATATCATTACCTCTATTCTTTTGATGCTAGGAAATTGAAGTGTGATGGGAATACTAAGGACATGGTGGTTACTTTGGCTCAGCATATTGTAAAGAGAATCATGATGGATGTGGTGGTGGATGAATTTCCTGCTAATTATGGCATTCTACTATAAAGAGAATGGGAACACAAGCTGGGAGGTACTATGTTGATGGACATGAATTATTCCATTGTACCAGTATTTGGAGGTGAAAATAGAAGGTTGTATAGAGAGTAAAAGTTTTCTTATGTGGTTAGTGACCACAACAAACCTATAAAATATCCCATATATGTTGATAACTAAGATCTTGGCTTTTGAATCCTCACAGTAAATGAAGAACACAAAGAATCCCTAACACCTAATGTCCCTTTGGTAAGATTTTCTACTTAATTAGATAGTATATGGAACATGATTTTTGACATGGAATATTCAAAGTAAGGAGTGGGAGTTGTTGTAGTACTCTCCTCCCCCAACAATAAAGAAGTACCCTTGTCATACAAAATGAAGCCTTGATTCTTGTCTTGGAGGTAACAATAAAACTGCAAATTGCCAAGCCAACAGTCCTTCCTAAAGATGATAACACTAAATATTGTAATATAGGGATGGAAGAATAACCTAAGTACATAAATATGTCAAAAGAAATTCTTGTTGAACATAAGGAAAAATACTTGCAATTGTTCAAATATTACAAGGATGTTTTTTCCTAGAAATACGAAGACTTAATGACTTATGATACCAACATCATACAACATATAATACTCGACAATCCTAGTAATAACCATTTCAAGAAGAAAATAAGGCAAGTTAACCCTTTTTTTTTCTACCATTGAGAAGGAAGTAAGGAATATACTAGATGCTCAAATCATAATTCCCCTCAGGCATTCTGAATGGGTAGAAAATTTAGTTCCATTCAAAGGAAAGAGTGGATAATTAAGGCTTGGCATGGATTTCAGGAACCTAAATAAATGCTCCCTAAAGAATAACTACCATTTTCCTAATATGGATCACATACTACAAAAATTAGTGGTAGAAAAAAAAATCTCCATGATGTATGGTTTCTCAGTATACAACCAAGTAGAAATGAATCTTGAAGATAGGTTAAAAAACAACCTTCAAAACACCATGGGGGAATTTCATGTATAATAAAATGCCTTTTGTTTTGATAAACACAGGAGATACATTTAAAATAGCTTTGGATATATCCTTTGTGGGATAAAAATACAGATTTATTGTTATCTACCTTGATTACATGATTGTATTCTCAAAGATAGATGATGACCACATAAAGCATTTAAAGCATATCTTTGTGAAGTGCAAGAAATTCGGTTTGTCTCTAAATCCTGAGAAGTATTATTTTTCTATGATAAAAGGAAATATCCTTAGCCATATAGTATCAAAATAAGGGGTAAAGATAGATCATGAGAGAGTAGAAGCCATGAAACAAATTTCCTTACCTAGGAACAAAAAGGAAATACGATCCTTCTTGGGAAGAATCAATTTTTTGAGGATATTTGTCCCAAATTTCGCTAAAAACTTAAAGAATATCAATGACATGTTAAATAAATACCATAAAGTGAAATGGACTATTGAATCTAAAGATTCCTTTCAGTAGATCAAAGAGCCATTGGGAGAGTCTCCATTCCTTATTAGTCCAAACTATGATAAATAGTTTCTCATCTTCTCTTTTTCCTTAGAACATACCATAACTATTGTATTGTTGCAAAACAATGAAGAGAATCAAGAACAACCCATAGCCTTTTTTAGTAAAGATTTAAGAGATGTTGAACTGAGATATATCAGCATGGAAAACCATGCATATTCCCTGGTCAAGGAATTGAAATCATTTAGATATTATATATTTCAGTCTAAGATAATTGCTTATGCACCCACTAGTGCAATAAAATACATCCTCATACAAAGTAACATTGAAGGGAGAATGGGTAAATGGATTACCAAACTTCAAGATTATGACTTATAGATAAAACCCACAAAGTCAATAAAGGGACAAGGACTTACTCCTAGCTAAATCAAATTATAGGGATTTGGAAATTCATTCTTTGTCAATAAGCATCATGGTAGTAGAACCTGAAAGAGATTAAACACAAGAACCATCTTTTAAGGTAGACCCAAAATTTTCTCAATCTGATTGGTATCAACACATTATTTTTTACCTATGGAATTTAAGTTGTCCATCCACATGGGATAAAGCTAAGGCTAGGTCTATTAAAATTAAAGTTGTGAAGTATTTCATTTTGGGAGAAAATTTGTTTTAGAAGGATCTAGGAGGAATATTTTTAAATTTACTCACTGAAGAAGAAAGTGATGGAATTGTCAATGAATTACACAAGGGGATATGTGGGGGTGACCATGATTGGAGGGATACAACATACAATATCCTCAGGGATGTTTATTATTGGCCCACATTGTTTTTTATTTGAATTTCATGGTTAAATAATGTGTGGAATTCCAAATGTTTGCAGGAAAACAAAATTTTCAACCTCTTCCACTCATACCTATCAAAGTAGAGACACCTTTTCAATGATGGGTATTGGATTTCATTGGTGAAATCAATCCAAATTAAAGTGGGAAACATAAGTGGATTCTAAAAACCACATATTATTTCACTAATTGGGTATAAGCCATTCCCATAAGGGAAACAACTGACATAGTCATTATCAAATTCCTTGAGGAGAACATTCTAGCTAGATTTGGGTGCCAAAAGAAGATCATAATTGATAATGCACAAGCCTTCAAATCTTCCAAGTTGGTGCAATTTTGTCAAAATTATAATATAGATATTGGGCACTCTACAACTTATTATCCACAGGGAAATGGATTTTCCAAGTCCTTCAATAAGAATCTCATCATGATTATCAATAAAATGTTGTCCCAAAATAAAAAAGGATGGGAATGCCACCTGAAATATGTACTTTAGGAAAACAAAGTAAGCATAAAGAGATATATGGGAACTTCTACGTTTTTAGCTAGTGTATGGATTGGAATCCATTTTACCTATCCAAATCATTCTTCATGTGATGAATTTACTTAGACAAGATGAGGAGGTAGAATCAGATGATATACAAAGAAGAATCGGTCAAATGATTGAAGCTCAATAGATAAGAGAATTTTTAGAAAAACAAGATCACAGAGAAATAAAATAAAACAAATGCAGAAATAAAACATAGAAGATACACAATACAATAGAGACACAGATATATGTGTTTCACCCAATGTGGGCTACGTCCATCAAAGAAATTTCCAGGTCCTTCCTTTTATTATCTAGCACAATGAAGGGATACAACCTACAACACACCTACTGTAAATTCCTCTTCTTTCTCTCACTGTCTCCTCTCTCATAATACAATATTCATAATAATACACATCTTCAATACAATTATTTTGTAATAGAGGGTTTCCTTATAGGGTAAAAATCCCTACAAAATAAATTCTATCGTCATATCTACGACCTTATAATGAATAGTCCAAATTGACTACAAAATTACAATATTTTACAAGTAAAAGTTTCCTAATATTTCGTTTCGGGTGCACTTCCCCCTAATCCCCTGCTAGAGGTGGATTACAAAAATTTTCTCTGCCTCCCCTAGACCCCCTTGGCGATATTTGTGGGGGGAAATCCCCCCCACACCCCCCGTTAGGGAATGGGGTTCAAGCACGATTGGAACAAACCTCTAAATTAGGAAGATAATAAGGCTCCACAATCAACAAGAACATGTGCAGATGAAGTCACATGCTCACAAAGAAAGAATGAAAGAAAGTTTTGACAAGAGGATCAAATAAAGAAACTTCATGAAAGGAGAGTTGTTCCTAAAGTGGGATGCCATAAGGGACACAAAAGGGAAGCATGGAAAATTTGACAATCTTTGGCTTGGACCTTTCCAAGTTATTGCATCTCATAATAACAACACATATGAATTGGCTCAAATAGATGGAGAGTTGTTTGGGGCCGATGTAAATGGGAGTTTCCAAAATAATTTATTGCAATACTGAATACTGCAAGAATTTCTTACCCCGTACATAAATAAATATTTTTCCATTCTTTTCCATATATTTTTAATTTTACTTCATTCACCATTTATTACAGAAGCAAGTAGGTAGGATTCTAACATTGTAAGTTGTTGAACATATTGTTTCTCCTATCATATCAATTTCAGGTGTATGGGAGTCTATCATTTTAACACAGAATCCATAAACTAATAGAGAAAGGAACTTTGTCTACAGTTGTCAACAAATGACGGCGGTATGTTTTCCCTGTTGGAGCCAATGTTAGTACCAAATTTGATCATGTCATCAATATGCAGGTTGGTCGATGTTATAAGGAAAAAATTAGGAAAGATAGTGACAAAAGGCGAGATTTCAAATCCCCTCAACTAAGAGAGCTATCTTATTTTTAGGTTCCTTAGAGATAAAAAAAAAACATGCCCCTAGGTGCTTAATGTGAATATTCAAGCGCTTGGGAACTTATCGGGAGCTAGAATAGGGCTAATTGCACTCTTAAGAGACTTAGACATTTTTTTAAAGAAATTTTATATCATGGACCCAGATCCTAGGAATCAAGTGTGAGAAAATGTGTGAGGCTTAATCATCCAATAAATACAAGTGACGTATATCTACGGTAGGTGATCAATGTCGCATCATAAAGTTGTGCGAAAGATAACAAGCATAATGGGTGCGGCGATGTTTTGAGGAGACACAGATCACAAATTGAATGATGTCTCCTAACAATAACACATATGGTTAAACCCCCATATTTGGTTTGTGACAATGGTATTCTAGTTTCACCCAACCTCTTATTCACCCATTATAAAGTGCACACCTTTGTGCACACTCAACGCCACTTGGATTTGACTCAGTAGTCCACCAGGGACAGTCGAAAGGATCAGAGAAAACATGTCATGCCAACAAGTAACTTATCAGAGTCAGTTAAATATTTCCACCTGTATAGAAGCATCCCACCACAAAATCGTATTGGTGATATTGAGCAGAACAATACTTATATTGATCCAATGTGCATACGCACTAACATGGACCAATATGAAGATTCCATGTGTCTACGGGACCGTGATGACAATATGTAATGATCCCAAGCCAATTTGTTTCTTGGAATCACTAACTAACCACTAATTTGATTATTAATTGTTGTATATGTAGGTTGTCCATGAATATTTCCCCCTTAGGGTCTATTCAGTTATTCATCCATAGATTATACAAGCATCATCATATGAAGATCATCAATAATAAACCATATAGGAACCACAAGCAATAATTGAAATTTATTATAAGAAATCAGGCACCTGATACAAATAGAGAAGTAGATCTAGAATAGATTCAGATGGCTTCAAGGAAATAATAGATTTGCATACAAAATGATCCCAGTGATATAGATCAAACCTCCCAAAGGCTATAATAGAATATGAATGCTAAACTGCAAAACTAGGGTTTAAGCCTAACCCTCAAGCAATTGGTACAACCCTGTTGATTGCTAGTACGACCTACTGAAGACAATGGATACCAAGGGTTTGGACCTCCTGAATATGAAGACCCCCAAATGATCTCAAACTCCTCCCAAAGATAGATCAAGGCAATAGAAGCCTCCTCCTGAAGTATGGAGCTCAAAGGGCGAAGCTTCCTCCTCAAACTAGAGAAACCCTAGACTGGTACGACCCTCTTGAAACCCTGATATGGCCAATAGTACGGTTTGGATGAATATGGGTTATGAATTCCCTGAAACTCTCTAGAATGATAGATTGGGTGCCCAAAAACACCTAAGAGAGTTTTCAAGATCAGATCTAGCCTATATCCTTCTATATCTGAGAAATACTGAATCACAAAATGTCCTCTTCCTCCTGAAATCGTCTCAACCTGCAAATAGATGATAGGGATGTGATAACTCCTCAAAGAAGCTCTCAAATTGATGAGCAAGGGCTTGCAAGAAAAACCCTAATTTTGAAAACCTTCCAAGCTTCCTCAATACGATGGATCAAACTCTTCCTTAACCAATAGTGAACCCCTGCAATAAAACACTAGCTAGTATGGCCTTCCTGATCCAACTAGTACATCCATGCTAGTCCTCCTGAGTTGATGATGGATGTAGAATGACATGGGTGGATTATTTCATCCCCAATACCAAGCTTAGAACAAGGTGAGTGGAATATTTCACCATTGAGTTGTTCACTAGGTTTTGTAATATCAAAACCCTCAAAATTGTATGCTCAAGAGCATCAACAAGAAAATACCAAAATCCTGAATGAATGAGAGGTGCTCCTTAGCCTTCTCTTTATAATTTTCTTCTATTTCCCTGTTGAGTTAAGTTAACCCCTAGGGTTAACTCCTAACTAAACCTTTAGTGCTTCTATTTCTTCATTAACTTATTTTAACTCCTTTTACCTTTTTATTAAGTCAACTTAAGAATACAACATTAGTTTGGTTGACATTTCCCCTCAGTGTGAGACTATGGCCTAGTGGAGATGTCTAGGCCACTAAGTCTTCTCAAACCTCTTCATCAAGAGGTGGGGGACATTACACAATAGCATGATGTCATTCAAAATTTCTCTCCTCTCCACCAAACTTTCAAGGGAATTGAGCCACAAGAAATTTGACATGTGTTCATGAAAGGGAACGAGAAAGGATATTTCAAATGGGTGCAAGATATACGATGGAATTCCAGATCAACTAATAGATAAGACAACGTAAAACATGATATTTAGCCTCACACCTGGGGTTTCCCCCCAATAATTATACCATTACTTGCATCGGATAAAGGACGAGGATCATTGCCTCCACTTGCACACCCATGCAAGACACAAATCTCATAATATCATGTTAGGTGTAGAACTAAGAAAATCACTTCATTCTATCAGTTGTCTCCTCAAGCACATGTCAAGCCTTTATAAGAGAAATCCTAAGGAATTGAGGGAGCCAATATGCAACTACTTTAGCTTCTAAAGGTGAGTTACTCGGATGCTAGGTGTTATAGAAGATGACCCACCTTCTGAGTATCTTGTCTCAAGAGAATACTATCAACCATCATGGCTACAAACATCTGGAGGGTGTGTCTGCATTTCACAAAGGAAAAAATGTCCATCTATTATATCATTGACCTGAATTTAAGAGTAGAGGGACATACGGGAATCCACCCTAAGGTGAAGTTTCATAAATTGACCAATGCTCTGTTGAAGATTGAGGTTGAATATTAAAAGAGCAGTTCAGTGGTGCTCTATGTTGATGAGTAGTGGTGGCTGAGAGGAAATGGTTAAATGTTCTTCCAGCTAGCCATGGACTTTAATTTTTCAAAGTTTGATCACATCCAACACAACAAATAAGTATCCAATTGAGCCATTTAGAAGAATATAAAACAAAATCTCAATTGGAAAAAGAGAAAAAACATCACAACAACATCAATATGTTAACATTGGTGGTAAAAAACACTTTTACCAGGTAAAATCAAATGGAAAACTAGGGTTGGTATCAAGATATTGACAAGCTATATCCAGTTTCAAGAAGAAGTATTGGATTAAATGAATGGTATTTTTACAAACAAGTATGTCTATAAATAAATATAAGGAGATCATTCTTAGGGTCAACACTTTGGGGGATTTAAGAGTCTCTTACAAATTTTTTGATCACTAGCCTCAAACATAGACAAATAGTAAATACAATGGGATTCCTGATATTCATCTCCTACATTATGTTTTAGTATATAATTTCTCTTTTTGTATATGTGTTCTTGTAAAATCCACCCCTCTCATTTGGTGTCTTGTATTATATCCCCATTAATAAAAACTCAAACAACATATTATGAAACATAATCAATGTAATTGTGTGGTGTATATCCATGGCATATAAATGATTTCCTCTTTAAAAATGAGCATTGCTTGGCATTTATTCATATTTTTAAATGATATGCAGAGGATACCTCTATGTATTTGAATATATGCAGATGTATAATTGTTCGCATCATGTTTTAATGATTTGTATGCATGTGTTAGAACTGTCAAATTCTTATTTTCTCAACACTTTGTTCTATTTCCATAAGATATAATATTCATTCTTTGTAGTCCTTATACTATTATATTTGTTTTCTTCTAATTTACCACTTCACCCACCTTTAAATATAAATTTTATGAAACACTCATGGAAATATTCCTCTTGTAGCTACGAGTTTTTATTATCTGAGTTGAGAATGTTTGACAACCAAGATTTTAGAGAGAGAGAGAGAGAGAGAGAGCAAGTTTTTCATAATTTTCCTTAATGCAAGCATCGATTTAAGATTAAACCTAATTCTTATCCCCCGGGGTGCCTCGACATCGTTCCATTCACATACTAGAACATGTTAAGGGATAATATCCAAAATGGCATCGAGAATGTAATTTGAAGATATATTTCCCTAGGATATAACATTGCAATCTTTTATCCTTGATGGTGAACAAGCTTCAGACATCTCACTTTTAACATTTAACATGGTGGCTCCATATAAAGAAAATATGGCATTCAACATAAAACATAGCATAAGTAACCTTGATCTTGAGTAGGTTCCAGTATACTCATATTCATAAAATCTCATGACCTGGAGAATTGTTAGAGAGCACCAAATATCCTCCTCTTTAGGTAGCCCTAATTTAGAAACATCTCTTTATATTATTCATAGAAGTGTTGATTATGTATATCTAGTTGATATTCCTCTAGATGTACATTCTACTTCAAATTTTCCCTTAGAACCTCTGGTAGATATGCACAATTCACCACTATAATTATGTCAAGAAGTGAGTTCTTCCTTCGAACCCTTCTTGAAATGTATCGTATCTCCTCTATCCTTCAAAGATAATAACCTAATATTGCAATACCTTATGGATGGATTAGGTGGGGGAAGAGAAGGGGGAAATAATCCTCCTCCACCACCTTTAAACCATTGGGTCACTACTCAATATGGCCCATTCAAATTATGCCAACATGTTCATGATATCCATGATAATTACCTGAATATTTGACCGAAGTATGATCGAGGAAATAGCCATTCTGTTTAGGAACACATAGAGAAATTTGAAGAATTCACAGAAAACTTGTTTGTGGAGCATCACACTATCTTGATGAGGATTTGTTTCCAAACTTTAGAGGGGAATGTTATAAACTGGTTGATAGAACTACACATTGCTTCAATTGATAGTTGTAAAGCTCTAGAATATGCTTTTATGAGACACTGGGGTGAAAAAAGAGACAATCTATACTACCTAACTAAGTTTGGATCAATCAAGAAGAGATATAATGAGCATGATGTTTAGTTTAACATAATATTTAATAATTTGTATAATAACATACCTAGATACATAAATCCTTCACAACCAGTAGCCAAAGTGATATATGTTGTCTCATTTTATGTTGATTTCTCCATGGTATTACAGGATAAAATATCTCCAACCCTGTTTATAATGTAGGATGATGCAATAGACATTGAAGGAAACATGATTTCATCATGTTAAATGAAGATAAATAAAAATCAAGTAGAGAAGAAAAATACTAGGGAGGATTGTGGTACCTATTATCCAAATAAATATTGCCACAAGGCACAGATGGACGAAATTTCCAGACTCATCAGAAAATTAACAAATATGGTGTCAAGGTTTGATATGGAAAATAAAAATGAAAACAAATCCCCTCAATAAGGAGGTATAAGAAATCCCAATCAGTTCAAAATACCTTTTAATTCTCAACTCATGATGAGGGAAAGAAGGAATGATGAATGACCCATCCAACCCCTTGTGAAAACCAATAATGAAAATAACATGGTTGAAGAAGTCATGGATGAAGGATATGTTGAGTATATAGAAGAAGTGCACCTACTTCAAGATCAGAATAATTCCATGCACCTAACATAAAATGACTATGAAGATTCTCTAAATCCCAGGAAGTAGGTATCTAAAAATGAACCAAACCAAGATGTTTTATCCACAACTTAGTATAGGATGTTTGTTAATGCACTGGAGGCTGAAATGCACAAGAAATGTGATCTTAGGCCTAGGAAGAAAGCATATATCCAAGACATTTAGCCTCAGCCTAAGAAATATAGCCTAAGTCTTTTCAAGGATAAAGTCAAAGAACTGACTGATATTCCCAAGGCTAATGAGGTTTTGGAACCTTCAAAAAGAGAAAATAAATGAAAGAATTTGGGGAATCAGTTCCACCTTTTAACATTGAAAAAGAATTGTCTAATATTAAAATCCATGTAGCATTGGTGGGATTGGCTAAGAATCCTTCATATCATAAGAAACTTGAGAAGGACATACAAGGAAAACAAATAGTAAGCCATCATGATACCTTAAATGTACATGAGTCCCCCCACCATATTTTTTGGCTCTCATATAGATGAAAAATAAGAATTTGTTGCACCTTTCTATGTAACATTGAATATCCATGAAAAAATGATGCACAATTGTATGCTTGATTATGGGGAATCACATAATGCATGCCCAAAGTAGTCATGGAAAATTTGGGACTGGAGATAACCATACCATATCATGACCTCAATTCCTTTGATGCTAGGAAAGTGAAGTGTGATGGGTTGATTAAGGCCATGGTGTTTAATTTGGATCATATGCTTGTCAAGAGCATCATGATGGATGTGGTGGTGGTTGATGTGCCTTCTAATCATGGCATGCTCATGTCAAGAACATGTTCATGCAAGTTGGGAGGTGGTATGAATATGGACATTAATTATGCCACTGTACCAATATTTGGAGGTGAAAAAAGAAGGTTTTACAGAGAGACAAAGTTTTCTTATGTGGTCAGTGACCATAGAAACCCTTTAAACCATCCCATCTATGTTTTTGATGAAGATATTGGTTGTTTCATACTCACAGTAAATGAATAATATAGAGAATCCATAACACCTGCATTCTGTTTGGTAATCTCTACTAATGAATTAGATGGTATATGGAAAATGTTTTTTGACAGGGAATATTCGAAGAAAGGAGTGGGAGTTGGTGTAGTACTCATATCCCACAACAAGAAAAAAGTACATTTGTCATACAAAATAGAGTTTGAGGCCATGATTGTAGCTAAGTATGAAGCCTTGATTCTAGGATTAGAGGCAAAAAGAACAATGCAAGTTACCAAGCTGATGGTATATGGGGATTCATAACTGGTGTTGCAAAAAATCATAGGTTCCTACTAGACCATGCATCCCAAAATATGTCTTGGGATTATAGTATGTAGACTTTTCTAGGTCTAACACTTAGTTCCAATCACTTTCTTCAGGCATGAGACATGAAAAAAAGGATGTAGCTTATACTGACTCGGAAAATCTATCTGGTAGGCCACCATCCCCATTAGTTTGAGAATAGTATAAGGACCATAAAATTTGGGGGTGATTTTATTATAGTGTTGGGATTTGAGTGAAGTTATATCGCATGGTTGCATATGGAGAAACACCTAGTCCCCTTTAGCAAAGTGACATTTAAAATGACCCTAGTATTCCTATTACTTCAAGCAATTCTAATCCATGACAAAATTTTATTTGATAGTATGGAGAATGGTCGTGCAGACTATGAAATTGGGTTCAACCTCCTCAACCTTGGAGACAACTAGAATGTATTGGAGAATTGATGGTGGATTTTGTTCGTATATTGCTTCAAAGGGAGTCATGTGAGTGGTAGTATGGTAAGAGGTGTTGTACCACCATTCAACTAGGGTTAACCAATGAACCCACTGATTTTGTTTATCAAACTCAAAAAACCTCAAATATGTTTCCAAACATTATTGACCACTTCAGTTTAGCCATAAGTATGGGGATGATAGGTGGTGATGAGATGCAATTGGGTTCCCTGGAGCTTGAATAGTTATTTCCATAAATTGTTGTAAAAGTGGGATCAGGGTCAGAAACAATAGAATGAGGCATGCCACAGAGTTCGAAGATATTATCTACAAAAAATTGAGCCACTATAGATGTTGTGAATAGGTGTTGAAGAGAACATTAATGATCATATTTGGAAAGATGATCCACTACCATTATGATGACTGACTTATTGCTAGTTTTAGGTAATACAACAATGAAATCCATAGAAATATCCATCCAAATAGTCGGTGGAATCAGAAGCAGTTGGAGTGTGCCAAGAGTTTTTATAGTCTCTATGTTATTGCATTGAAAGGTATCACATTCGGCCACAAAGATGTGGATGTCCTATTTCATACCGTATTAGAACAAAAAACGTTTGACCCTTTCATAAGTTTTGGTAAAATATGAATGCTCAGTTGTTGGTGAAGCATGCAACTCAAAGAGCACCTTATATTTAAGGGTCAACTTCTTGATTGAATACATGCGACCTTTATAGAGAAGCTATTCATTGTGCCAAGAGTAACTTGGATAATCTTGAGGATATTGTTGCAGTTTTTGGATTAGGCGAGAAATTTTGGGGTCTTGACACCATTCCCAATGAACATCCTAAATCCAGTGAGCAATAATGAATGAGAGGGAAAAACGGGACCCTTCTTCTTCATATTTTTTGGAAAGGGCATCAACCACCACACTTTATTTCTCCTTATTGTAAATGATCTCATAATCATATCCAAACAACTTGGTCACCCATTTTTGTTTCTACAGGGATGAAATTATTTGTTCTAGAAAATATGTAAGGCTTTGATGATCCATTTTAATTTGGAAGCTTTTCCCCAATAGATAAGGGCACCAAAGATTCACTACATGCAAAATAGCCAACATTTCCTTTTCATATATTGATTGGCCCAAATGTTGCTATGGAAATTGTTTTCTACTAAAAGCTAAAGTTCAACCCTCTTACATGTGTAATGCCATGATTCCTCTCCCTGATGCATCACATTATAGAACAAAATTTTTGGTGATTTCAGGTAGTTCCAGGACATGATTAGTGCACATAGCTTCTTTAAAGGATTGGAAGTATTAGTCACTTGTCGGAGTCCAACTGAAACCAATATTTTTAAGGAGATCTATGATGGGAGCTGAATTGTTTTCATAATTATGAAAAAACTTGCAATAATATCCTATTAAACCTAGGAAACCAAGAAGACTTTTAATATTTTTAGGGTGATTCCAATTTTACATAGATTAAATTTTTTAAGGATCCACACTTACACCATCCTTTCCCACAATATGACCTAGGTACTCTACTTCAGATGTCCCAAAATCACATTTAGACTATTTGAGAAAGAGTTTGTGCTTGGAGAGGATATGGAGAACTTGATCCACATGGGCGAGATGGGATTACCAAGTTTAACTATAGATGAGAATATCATCAAAGAAAACTAACAAATAGTGATGGAGGAAAGGACGAAAGACATGATTCATGAGGATTTGAAAAGTGGAGGGTGAATTATAGAATCCAAAGGGAATGACCATGAACCTATAGTGACCTTCATGAGTGTGAAATGAAGTCTTCGGAATGTCTTCCTCTTTCATACATATCTGGTGGTATTGAGCCCCACTTAGTTCATCTAAAATATCATCTATGACATGAATGGGAAATTTGTCTTGATGGTAAGTTTGTTGAGAGAATCAAAATAAAAACAAATGTGCCAAGTACCTTCCTTCTTGAGGGCCATGACTATAGGGGAAAAATAGGGGTTGGTACTAGGAAAAATAACACTCGCTTCTACCAACTCTAGGATAATTTTCTCAATTTCATTTTTTTGAGCAAAGGGATGACGATAAGAGAAAACATTGGGAGGAAGACTTGTTAGGATTAAAGGACTCGACTGTTCATGGTCATCATGGGATGGGGGAAGCCATTAGGGAGTTTAGAAAACAACATGGTTTTGGGAAAGTATAAATTAGAGGTTGGGGTGCACAAAAGGTGTCTCAACTGCTTGAATGGAATGGAGTTGGGAAATGATGCCAGAATGAACTTTTTTGAGTAAATCCTACATGCAATAGGAACTAATGATCTTTGGAGAGTCTTTTGTAATGCCTTAGAATTTATATTGTTGTCCCTCCTATTGGAATTACATGGCTAAATCGTTAAAATCCATGGTGATGGGGCCAAGAGTGTCTATCCATTCAACACAAAAAACAATGATGCAACCACCAATGTCCATATAAAAAGTGTGAGATTTCAAATTATACTGACCAATTTGTAGGCGAACATTTTCACAATAGCCCCCACATTTCATGGAACTACTATTGCTAATCATGATTTGAAAATTGTTGATTGTACGAATATAACAATTGATTTATTTGGAAAGACGATGATGAATGAAATTAAGAGTGTTTCCATTGTCCAGTAGGATGATGAGTGTTATAGTCCAAAAATTTCCTACATATGCATACATGGTATTGGCCTTTCCACTTACACAATTTTCCAAATTACTATTGAGGATCCTTCTTAAAAACCATTTTTTGGAACATGTGCATGCCCTGCTGAACTACTACTTGCATAGACACGCTATTTGCATATTATACAACCCACATATATATGCAAGCTACATGCTAGATAGCCCATGTTTACCTTCAAAAGTTCCAAAAAATTTATAATTGCAAGGAATTCAGTGGAATTTACAAGCTATCAAGGGTTTCCCAACCATTTCACCTATTGTAGCCCATCCCAAAAATGAATAACCATATTTTTCTCATATAAAAAGAGGTCATGGGGTCCCATTCACAACATCAAGCAAGAGAACAAAGAAATTCTTCCAAAATCCTTTCCCCTTCTAGCCCAAGTTTTGCAGCCCTTTCTGAGATGTGGCCTTAGCATTCCCCCTCCAACCCTTTCTCCTTAGACAACCCTTTCCCTTTCCCAAAGATATCAGTTGGTTGTGAGAAGAAACATGGGAATGATGCACTTGGAGCAATAATAAGAGGAGCCCAGACCTGGTTCACAGAGCATTTTCTGATAACAAGGTTGTAATCTTTCAGATCTTGATATTGAATAAAAGAGTTATTTATTGTCCCAATACATTGTGTCTTTATATCTTTATTGATTAATGCATCTATTATTATATTTGAATATTTAAATTAACAAGTAGAGATTGTATATTTGTAGCTTTTTTTTCCTAAGTGTTCTTGCAGGTCATCTTTGGGAGGAGACCCACAAGCCAGGAAGCTACAAAGGCGAAGGAGATATACATTGGACGTTAGGACCAAAGGTACACCTATTTATCTTACTTCCTCTCTCGTGTCTTCCAGTTCATATAGTTTTGGGGTAGTTTAGGAATAGAAACGCCTTTTAAGGGAAGTCCATGCTCTTCCTGTACCTCGAACCAATATAGTAATAGGTAGATTTTCCCCGCTAGAAATGTGTTTATGGTGCTTAATGTAGACAACTAAATTGAGAATTTGGGGAGAAAAAAATCCATTGAGAGCATTCAACAAAGTCAATGATTCAACTTTGGGAGGATCAGAGGGAGAATTAATATAATCTGCTTCGGGTAGCACTTCCTTAGGTGAAACCTCAACATATTCATCAGAAACATCCTTCAAAATGGGCACAAAATGTTTATGTTATTTACACTTGTTCCATGTAAAGTATTTATCATCACAATTATAGAAACTACCCTTGTATTTGAATTCATCCATTTTCTCCTGTGTTAATTTTTGGACCTTGAGAGGGGGTTGCCTGTGGGACCGGATTGGGGGGTATAGCATGGGGAATAAAAGTGGGGTTTATACTCTGGGAAAATATGATGTATTGTTCCTCCTTGGAAGATTTGGATTCTTCCAACCAATTCTTGGGGTGATCCATGACGTAATGGGATCGGATTTCATCCTTGACGCCGTTAATAGAGAATTCCTAGAAGAAGGCATCTATCATTCCCTTCATTCGGAAATCCAAGTGCTCAAAGGTAGTGATAAAATCTTCCATTGTTATATACTGTTTCAACTTGGACAAACGACCTAAATGGTGGGTGTCCGTGTCAAATCATTCATACAACTCGTAAAAAAAAATTGTCCAAGAAACATACCCTTGACGTGCATTTCTATTCCATTTAAACTGTTGTAACATATAAAAATTTTTGCTAAATTTTCTTATTTCCCCTTGCCTCAAATACTTTTCTTAGCTTAACTATACATTTTGATGTGGTTCCTTTTGGTTTATTTTTTATTTTCTTTTTATTTGATTTTGATGTTATTTTCTCTTCATTTGGTTAACATATTGAAAAACATGTCTTACATTATAAGGGATTTCTTATTTTTACCAGACAATTAAGTAGATTTTTAGTTATGGAGAAAGTTCATCCTTATCCAATATAGTTTTAATTTTAATTCAAAAAGAAAATGATTATCTAACATCGTCTTCAAGCGCACTGTACATTTCATAACATAAAATTGACATTAGTGAAAATCCCAACCTTTTAACCGCTTCTCTAAGTGTGTTTCCATTTGAAGCTTCAACAACTCTTTTTGATTTTAGGAAATACTTCTTTTTTTCACTTTTCATTTTTTTCTTGCTTGATTTAAGGGATTGATTTGAAGATTCTCCTTTTTTCTATTTGGTTTCCACCATTATGATTTTAATCATGGGATTGTTGTCTCATGTCGCTTCATCACATTTTTTCACACATGATGGTCGCACCATTTGAGTCTTTTTGAATTTTGATCATTCAACATTATTTCTATGCTAATTTGGACTTGCTCAAAATGGTTCCATGCCTAAGTTTGTGTAAATTTGGGTTTTCATCATATTTCATTAGTTTCATCAAGGTTTGGGTTTCAATGCATTAACGAATTAAATGAACATTTTGGAAGATTGAAATAATTTGACTAAAATACAATTTTGAAAAGTTTAGTTTACATTATGAAAGAATGAATATTAGTGAATGGAAATTAGAAAAAGTTTTCAATTTCAAGGAAAAGCATCAATTTTTCATAAATGTTGTGTTTCCTACAAAAATATGATTCTTCCAAATATCATTTTTTTCCCTAAGTAAACATTAAATGGCCACAATATAACGCATCATTAGTCATGATCATAAAATTTTATAAGTTATTTGGAATTTTCATTCTTATTAATATGCAAAGTTTTATTGGATGTTGAACTTTGATGATAAATAAAAACTTTGTTGGGAATCCTAAAAAATCATGATTTGGAAACATCTAAATATTAACTCAAACATTATGGAAACCAAAAATATTAAGTGGAAACATAAACTTAAAACCCCAAGTTTCGATAGCCAAAACCTCCAATTTACTTATTGTCATTTTCTGCTTCCATGCGTGTTCATTAATCAATATTCAATTTTGATGCAGAGGTTTGTAGGAACATTACATTGATCACCACATCACCAGATCCGGTAAAAGGAAATGAAGTCATGTATGAAAGATCACATCAAAGGAAATTTAGCGTGGTAAAATGAATTATCATGGATGACATGTCATGAGTTTATGTAGGTTTATGCAAGAATCCACAGTGGAGATCCAAGCCAACAAAAAATCAACAGTATTTATTTGATCACGGCCCCTTCCGTGTACTCAACAATTAATAAAACAAATCAAGGGATGAAAAACTTAACTATGGTGTGAGATTTGGAAACATGGTAGAAACATGACAATTCCAACCTCCCTCCTCTATGGTTATTGTAATCACAAGTTACCCCCCGCAATGCATAGAATGTCGACACATGGAAATTTCCCAAGCAGTGAATGTTTGGCACATTTTCCAGGCAAAAGGAGAAGAATTTCCAAAATCTACGAAATGGGTTTTTGTGAGATGGCCTAAATTGAGGAACACGTGGGAAGATTTGAAAAATGTTGAGAGGTTTGGGAGATTTATTTTGTTTTTCTAAGGAGTAATTCACTAGTTTTGTGTGTGGATGGATTTGCAAAAATGCCCAATGCCATGTACAACACTGATATTTTTAGAACCTTGAAATGTTGTGTTGAGCCATGTGGCAGATCATCATGAAAAGGATGTTGATGCACAAAGTGACAAGACTAGAAGAAACTCCTTTGACACGTTTTCCATTATATTGAGGAACTTACAGGTAATACTTGCTCGGGGTTAATCTACTGAAAATATTGTCAACATAGTTCATAGAAGAATGGTTGAATTCTAGTTTTTTAATAAACAACTCGGTGTGGTATGAGAGATCAATAAACATCCAGAGAATGCTTTCTCTATTTCTTTTAGGGATAATGGTAAGTTATTTTCTACAATTATATAATGGCTGGAGTGAAATAACATTCTCCATCTGTTATAGTCAAAATATTCCCTACTTATGCATATATGGCATTGGCCTTTCCACTTACACAATTTTCCAAATTATTGTTAAGGATCCTTCTTAAAAATACATTTTTTGGAACATGTACATGCCCTGCTAAACTACTTCCCTCGTATAAATGCTAGTTGCATATTAGACAATCTGCGTACATACATGAGTTGTATGCTAGACAACCCACATTTACCTTCAAAATTTTCAAACAATATATGAATGCAAGGAATTCAACGGAGTTTATAATATATCAAGGGTTTCCCAACCATTTCATCCATTGTATCTCATCCCTAAACCAAATAACCATATTTTTCTCATATAAAAATAGGTCTTAGGGTCCCATTTACAACATCAAGCAAGAGAACAAAGAAACTCTACCAAAATTCTTTCCCCTTCTAGCCCAAGTTTTGTAGCTCTTTCTAAGATTTGGCCTCAACATCACACCTCCATCCCTTTCTCCTTATACAACCATTTCCCTTTCCCAAAGAGATCAGTTGGTTGTGAGAAGCAACATGGGAATGATGCACTTCGAGAAAAATAAGCGGAGTCTAGACCTAGTTCACGAAGCATTTTCTGATAAGAAGATTGTAATATTTTTTATCTTCATATTGGATAAAAAAGTTATTTCTTGTACCAATACATTGTGTCCTTATATATTTATTGATTAATGTTACAGGTATGAACTAACTGAGAGGGGGGGGTGAATCAGTTAGTGTAGATTATTAATAATTTCTCTCCTTTTCTAACTTTGAATCATTAATCTTAGTGGCAGTGAGTCTTTACTGTGAAATCCAGAGATATAAACATAAAGCAGATAACATAATGAACAGCAATAACACGCAGCAGTCATTCACAAGTATGAGACACAGATTTTTTCAAGAGGAAACCCAAACAGGGAAAAAACCTCGTCTTC
>JZKD02S1888895.1:85603-132253 GCA_000966675.3 Picea glauca
AGCATGTTTCAGCATCTGTTCTTCATAAACAATCGATTGCCATCAATGACAACCTTGATCATCTGCGCCTTGATCATCTGCGTCATCTCTGTTGTAGCCATATTTCCAACAATTAATGCATCTATTCTTATATTTGAATATTGAAAGTAACAAGTAGATATTGTGTATTTGCAACATTGTATGCCTAAGTTTTCTTACAGGTCAGCTTTGGGAGGAGACCTGCAAGACAGAAAGCTACAAAAGAGAAGGAGATCTACATCGGATGTTAGAACCAAAGGTACACCTATTGATATTCCTTCCTCTCTCTTTTCTTTCAGTTCAAATAGTTTTGGGGTATTTTAGAATGTTGGAATTACTAAGACAACTGAGAGGGGGGGTGAATCAGTTGTTACTGTGCTTAAACAATTATGCCCATTTTAGACTCATTACAAAACAGTCAATGATGATCAAAATATGTTAAGTACCTATATCAGACTTGAAAATATACTTCAATGATACCAAGAATAAACCATAAACCATTCACCATAACATGAACACAAGAAATAGAGAAAACCCTTGAGGTAGGGTAACACCATATATTAATCCTTATGGAAGGATAAAACTCCTCAAGCAATCCTTGCTTGTACAATCACAATATTCTTCACTATGTTTCATTACATTGCTCTCACTTCTTTATATAGCTCTCCCTATCAGCTAGAAACCTTCTAGAGAGCCCTCTCACATTTATTACATCCAACTACCATAGTGGGCCTTTATTAATATAGTCGACCTAGTCCACCTTACATTTAATGACCACATTATCATATATTAAATGGCTTCCACTAATAACACATAACTACATTCCCATTGGGTACCTCCCTAGGTACCCCAAATTGCCTCACTAGGTATACTACATTCCATCCCCCTTCACATGTTTCATCCTCGAAACATGAGAAGAAACCATACAATATGACCAGATAAGAAATGTATCCAACTGGTACCAAGTACGACCATCCATCCATCACAATGGAAGTCAAACATGATGTCTATCTACTACCTTGCCACCCTGATCTTTCTTTGCATCATGTTGGGGTTTCCATGGGATTGTTTCCATAGCTTGAGCTCTTATCGTAGTGCCAATAGTCCTCCATGCACCTCTTGATCGATTTCCTACCTGGTGCCTTGATGGTGCATAAATGTGTTGATGCACATGCCCTTGCCTTGATGACTATTGTGTCTCTATATGATGTGGATGGTGATATACAACAACTGTAGGAATTTTTTATTTTTTCTTCAAATCTGCAACACTTTGTTCCTTTGAGTCAATGACCTACTTAGCTTCATGATTATGTCCTTCTTGTAGTTTTCCTTCATATCCTTCTATAGACTCTGCCTCTGATTCAACTTTAGAATCGACAATAACTTCTTTGCTAGCTTCCATGGGCCCATCTTTCTTACTGAGAGACACATCCTGCAATGTGATTTTCATTTTCTTGTACCACAACTTCAAAAACTTCTTTTTCACATTAATATTAATGGTACCCATTGATTCTATCCATGGATATCCCAAAACAATATCCACTTCATCTATATCCATAGCATAAAAATCTGAATGCAACACATATTTATCCATCGTAATCTTCAAATATTTAAAAATTAGAACATTTTCACCCTCAACCTGTGTGTTTTTTATGCAAAGAGACACGAACTATTACCCTGTCATGCTCTCCCGCTCTCAGAATCGTTCTCACCCCCTTCTTTCTTGATCCAAATTAGCTCTTTTGATTCCTCTCGGGAATCCTTATCAAAACATGACCCAATCCATAGGTCCTTCGTTCACCTTCCCGGCCTCTGCACCTAACCGCGGACAAATTCCCCACAGGAAACTGTTTATCGGCGTCGGAGTTTCAGACTTTCCACTGTCACAAAAATTTGTCCCCATGAATCCCCGATCACCGATTACTGATAATCTCCTTCCACACGCTAGCCCTACCGGCTATGCCCGGCTCCACACGACCATGCGTCCACCACTGTGGCCTTACTTTCTTTCGCAACTGTTTCTATCAGGATCTCTCCCGATCGAGAAATCAGCTCTTATGAGGTCGTAGACAACATACCTCGCAAATCTCCGATTCCCGATGGCCCAGTCAACGCTAACCTTCCCTGTATTTATCGGGACTTCGCTGCTCGTGACTCTCGACGCTTGGTTCTTCGACTTCCGAGTCCCGATGTGTTGAAATGTTGATATCCTCCTGTTGTGCTTTCGCAACCTCGCGCCCTTGCGATTCGAACCCCCCAATATTTGGGTTTCCAACTTGCGAGCTCCGAGCTCGTGAGATCTCCAATATCTGCCACCTGTATTCTACTTGCTCTGTGGTCCTACACGCTAATCGGTGGCTACCAAGATATCGCCTCTCGCAACCTCGCAACTTTTGGCTCAAATATTTTTGCCTCTAACTCGCGAACCTCTGAGTTCACGATGTGTCGACGTCACTTGTCATTGGCTCCCTGCGAGGGTTAGCCTTCCGACACCTGTCCTCCACTACACCCTTACACTGTTGGGAAATCATGTATCGGAATATCGTGATTCCCATTGTCAATGTACACAGGACCTCCAAAACTCCGAACCCCGATGTGCGATGACACTTGTCCCCTATCACACCTTCCGGGGCCCAAAACTCTGACTGTCGGGATATCATGTTTTGCGACGTTGCGATTCCTAGGGTGACGGTTCCTCTGTCCTCAGAAATCCCGAAATGCCGAACTCCAACTCTACTGGATCCTCGGACACATGTCCCACCGATATGGATGACTAGGATTCCTTCTCCAGATCTGATGGCTCAGATCCTGTCCTGTGCGTTCTCCTGTACACCTTCCTGGATGTGAACTATTCGACGATCCAGATCTCGTCTTCAGGCTGATTTGATGGTTGTCGTCGCTCCTCCTAAGCTGTTGTTCTTTCTTCCCAGACTTGGAAGAATTCCAATCCTTCAAAGGCTCCAACCTTTGTTGTTCCTTTCTGCCTGCGAACTCCTCGACTTGGAGTCTCGCTGCGCGTATAAAACGCCTACTCCTCCTAGGCTTTCCTTTCTTTGAATCCTTGGTGGATTCTTCGACTTTTGCACTCCTACAGAGCCTTCATGCACCAGAGTGCTATCCCTTCCGAGCTCTCACAAATACTCAGACCCCTTGGGGGATTTTGTCCTTCTTCTCCCTCAGATGGAGAATAAGATTCCTTCCTGGCTCTCCTGCTCAAGCAACCTAAATGGATGAGTTCTTTTGGGTGTTCAATAACCCAACAAAGATCCCTCAATGGACTCTTCTTTCAACTCCTGAACTCAAAGAGTTATTTCTTTCTCTTGCACCTACCTGCACACTTACTCGACGCCCTCCTGGCGGAGTATCTCCTCCTCAGAACATTCAACAGTTCTGGGTCCTTCTCCTGTGCAACTATGCACTCGCTCAATGCCCTTCTGGAAAAGCTCTTAGAATCCTCAACGATTCGATTCTTCAACTGTGTTCTCATACACAACCTTACCTTCCAAGGTGTTCAGCAACCTTGAGGTCTTCCTCTTGAGTTGTTGACCACAATCTATGTGTCTCAACATGTCTTTGTCTAAATCCTCAGAGTTCAGAAGTGCACCCTCTATCCACGACTATCAGAACCTCAGTGTTCTGTCACACCCTCCTGGCATGAAGTCGCAAAGACCTTCAACCTAAAATCAATTAACTCCTGCTGAATTCACAACTACAGTGTATATTCATAGCATAGATATGGAACACACACAGACATGCATATAAGATAGAATAATGTAGGAAAAACTGCTATGTTATATTAACAATGGCAAATGCCTGTATCATTACAATGGTGTTCCTGAGCTCTCCCCAAGATCCTCTCCTACTCTACCATCTACTTGACTAACTCCCAATGAGATATGAAAATATCTTTTACCTGAGGGGGCTCATCGAGCGCTTCCCTCCAGGTTCACCTACCCTATTCAATTACCATCAATGGTTGTCTAGTCCAGCGTATGGATCTAGATCTTAGCCGATCTTGGCATTAAAGTCGATCCTATCTAATGCCTACTCAAAGGCATGGCTTCCCTGGCTCAACAGCTGAAGAACATTAAATTTACATTCATTTCAAATTCAAATGAGGTTGTGCCTCCCTTTTAGCATATGTATGCATGCACGCTGACGTGACTAGCTGCTAGTTGCCGACGTGAAGCGATGCTCCTGCATCATACTCCACAGCTACAAAAATCATGAGCTCCTGCTCATGAGCTTCCCCTGTAGCTGTTTGGAAATCCTCCTGGATCCCAAATAAGTCTTTGGAGCTTCCCAGCTACTCCATTTTGTTGCTTCTGCTGCGCTGCTATTGTTGTTGCTTCTTTCCTTCTACCCAGATGCTCCCTACTGGCAGTGTCTGTTGACTTCAACATCAGCTCCATGATCTTCATGATTACCTTATCCAGCTGCTCCCATGGCTGGTCCTGTTCGTGCAGTCTACTCAGATACAAAAATATTTGACCATTGGGAAGATCGCTATGATCCCCCATACCTCCTTCATCCGTTTCCAACTTCACCTGTTGGATGTGCATGCCCTGCACTTTTATCCTTTCCTCCAGGGATTCAATTTGTTCCCACAGATCAGAAAAACATATGATGTCCGTGTCTTCTTCATTTGCTACTGCAAGCTCTCGTGCTGCATTGTTTTCATCTTCTCGGTTGAAAATATCGAGCCATTCCTCAGAATTCTCATCATCCTTTTCTGCTCTTTCGGCTGTCAGCTCCAATGCTACAACACTCTCAGCTTCTTGGCTGAATGTGTTGAGATATTCCACCAAATGCTCATTCTCTTCTTTCATTTCTGCTTGGGCAGATTTCAAGGTCTGCTCCGATTTCCCTTTAACAGTCCTCATCAGTTGTGACTGTTCTTCTGCTGTTGCACCATCTACAACAGAATTTTCTGCCTCCTCTTGGGAAGATGGTAGGAATATCCCAATTCCCCCAATCATCAAAAGATCGTCCTGACCTTCCTCCTCTTCTGTCCTCTGCACCTTCTGATCTCCTTGCGAGCTCATCTTCTCTGTCAATTTCTCAGGCTGAATCTGACTCATCAATTCATCCCTGCACATCTGGAAATATGGGATGCTTCTATTGTTGCTTCCCTTGCAGACCATGAGATCAACCGATCCGATCTTCATCAACACTCCTTACTGAATTGAATTCTCCTCTGAGTCCACGAGTCTTTCAGATGGTCTCGCATTCTCATTCCTTCCCACCCAACATTTCGACACACTTCCGCTGCCTTCCTGGTAGTCCTCGATATCCCTCAGCGATCTCGGATCATTGCCCAGCTGGAAATGCAATTTTTCCTCTTCTCTGCCCTCCTGGAAGTGCTTGAGATCCTCAGCTGACCTCAACTCTGTTCCCTTTCCCACCTGGCAAATTGAAATTCCTTGTCTGTCCTCATGACAGTCTGTGAGATCTTCATCTGATCTCAATCTGTTGCCCTCTTGGCAATCTAGAATTTCTTCTTCTCTACCTTCCTGGCAGTCCTCGAGATCATCAGTCGATCTCATTTCATCCTCCTCCTCATCATCAAGACCTCTCCCAGTCTCTGGTTCGCATACCTAAACCATCTCCTCCTTTTATATGGGCCTAAGGGTTTCAGCATACCTCAGCCATCTCCTTAACAACCTCTGCTGTCTTTTCACCATCAACTCCCTGATTGGCCATTTCACCTTTTGTGTCTACATGGGCCATTCATATACCCATTTCTTCTTTTTATTCCGCCGCATCTTCGTCTCGAGCTCCTCCATCTCTCTCTTTATGTCAGCGAGTTCTTTATCCATTTCTACTGTACTTATCAACTTTGAGCTCTTCCTCTCGGCATGTTTATGGCCTTCAATAGCCATCTTGTTGTGTCTATCTATCTCCCTAACAAATTTGTTGTTGTCACTCTGCATCCTGAGTGATCAGCTTCATCTTCCTACAGTCTGTTGACTATCTCCTTGGTTGCTGCCTACCTGGAAGCAATCATTACAGAGTCCTCCAGTGCTCCGTCTTCCTTCTGATCTCCACTCTCTTCACTTGAAATATATAGATGAAATCCAGTTGTGATACCACTTGATGCAAAGAGACGTGAACTATTACCCTGTCACGCTCTCCCGCTCTCAGGATTGTTCTCACCCCCTTATTTCTTGAGCTGAATTAGCTCTTTTGATTCCTCTCAGGAATCCTTATCAAAACACGACCCAATCCACAAGTCCTTCATTCACCTTCCCGGCCTCTGTACCTAACCGCAGACAACTTCCCCACAAGAAATTGTTTATCGACGTCAGAGTTTCGGACTTTCCACTGTCACAAAACTCCGTCCTCGTGAATCCTCAATCATCGATTACCGATAAGCTCCTTCCACGCGTTATCCCTACTGGCTCCACACGACCATGTGTTCACCACCATGGCCTTACTTTATTTCGCAATTGTTTCTATCGGGATCTCCCCCGATCGGGAAATCGGCTCTTAAGAGGTCGTAGACAACATACCTCGCAAATCCCTGATTCTCGATGGCCCAGTCAACGCTGACCTTCTCTCGCTTTATCGGGACTTCGCTGCTCGTGACTCCCGGTGCTTGGTTCTCTGACTTTCGAGTCCCGATGTGCCGAGATGCTGATATCCTCCTATCGTGATTTCGTAACCTCGCGCCCTTGTGATTCGAACCCCCCAATATTTGGGTTTCCAACTTGTGAGCTCCAAGCTCGTGAGATCTCCGATCTCTACCACCTGTATTCTGCTTGCTCTCCGGTCCCACACGCTAATCGGTGTCTACCGAGATATCACCTCTCGTGACCTCGCAACTTTTGGCTCAAATATTTGTGCCTCCGACTCGCGAACCTCTGAGTTCATGATGTGTCGACGTCACTTGTCACTGGCTCCCTGCGAGGGTTAGCCTTCTGACACTTGTCCTCAACTACACCCTTACATTGTCGGGAAATTGCGTATCGGAATATCGTGATTCCCGTTGTCAATGTACACAGGACCTCCAAAACTCCGAACCCCGATGCGCGATGACACTTGTCCCCTATCACACCTTCCGGGGCCCACAACTCTGACTGTCGGGATATTTCATTTCACGATGTCGCGATTCCTGGGGTGATGGTTCCTCTGTCCTGAGAAACCCTGAAATGCCGAACTCTAATTCTACTGGATCCTCAGACACGTGTCCCACCGAGATCGATGGCTAGGATTCCTTCTCCAAATCTAATGGCTCGGATCCTCTATCTTGTGCATTCTCTTGTACACCTTCCTGGACGTGATTTATTCGACGATCCAGATCTCATCTTCAGGCTGATCTGACAACTGTCATTGCTCCTCCTGAGCTGTTGTGCTTTCTTCCCAGACTTGGAAGAATTCCAATCCTTCAAAGGCTCCAACCTTTGTTGTTCCTTTCTGCCTGTGAACTCCTCGACTTGGAGTCTCGCTGCACGTATAAAATGCCTACTCCTCCTAGGTTTTCCTTTCTTTGAATCCTTGGTGGATTCTTCGACTTCTGCGCTCCTGCAGAGCCTTCATGCACCAGAGTGCTATCCCTTCTGAGCTCTCACAAATACTCAGACCCCTTGGGGGATTTTTTCCTTCTTCTCCCTCATATGGAGAATAAAATGCCTTCCTGGCTCTCCTGCTCAAGCAACCTAAATGGCTGAGTTCTTTTGGGTGTTCAGTAACCCAACAAAGATCCCTCAGTGGAATCTTCTTTCAACTCTCGAACTCAAAGAGTTCTTTCTTTCTCTTGTGCCTTCCTGCACACTTACTCGATTCCCTCCTGGCGAAGTATCTCCTCCTCAGAACATTCAGCAGTTCTGGGTCCTTCTCCTGTTGATCAAAATCTGGACCAGGGGACAAAAATTTGCTCAATTTTCAAAGTGCTCAGATTGCGACGAAAATGGTGCCATTGCATCCATATCGTCTTCTTGATTCCGGCGGTATATTTACTTTCGGAAACAGAGTCCGTATGGAGGAGATATCACGATCTGTCCGCCAAGCCAAACAGGAAAAATTTTGGATGTTGACTGTACCTGTCCGTACAGTCCGTAAGGCCACGTGGCAGATCCGTACCATCATGGTGACATGGCAGGTAGGTGATTTGGAAAATGTTGGTTGGTTGTTCGTTGGTGAATACGATGATGACACATGTCCATTTTGGGCGAATGATATGAGGACACATGGCCCAACCCGAGGGTGCCACGTGTCGCTCATTCGTTGGTCATTATTTTTATGTGTAAAAGTTTATTGGGAGTCCATGGGGTTCGCCCCCCGGCCCCCCCCCATTTCCAATGCCTTTGTAACCCTCCACTAGCCAAGATTCCCGCCAATGTTCCTTGTGTATGAAGTGGGCGGGCTTATATTTAAGTTTGGTGGAAAGAATTGATTGAAAAGGGGGCGGGCCAGGGCTTAAGCCCCGACCCATGATTCCATGGCATAACACATGTAACCATGTGTTTATATTACCCCCGCGCTACACCATATAATATATGTGTAATATATGGTGCGGTTGTATAACATATATATAACCGTTGTATTAAATTCGCGCGGGGGTTTAATATTTGTTTTATGAAATGTTTGCAAGGTTTATACCATTGTAATATGGTGGGCGTGTTAATGTTTGCATGGGGTTTGGAACCCATGACTTTTGTTACGAGTTGGCACACGCGGTTACATCCGTTTGCACAGTTTTGAAATGGACCAATGACTTTTATGCCCAGCCTATGGTCGCGTGGGCCACATGACCGAATGTCGAGGCGGTTGGGGGCTGGAGGTGCCCTAACCATCCTACAGTTTGCACCATTGGCGTGGTTGCACCCAGTGCCAGGTTATAACACGTTTCGAGAGCGTGTTCTAGGTTCATGCACACAGAGGTGCGTTTTGGCGAACCAGTTCCAGCAAAGTAGAAGGAGGAAAATGGAGGAGATCTAACTTTCTCATTTTTTGGCCGATTGAGGTGCCGTAAAAGCCTAGACAAGGGTTTTTGGACGTGTTGGATCCATTGGTGCCATTTTCAAAGCCATTTGAATACTTATTCTACAATTGTTTCACCATTAAAGTTCCAGGAAGCTCTAGGGAGCTTGAAGCCCTCTTTGATGGAGGACATGGTTTGGTGAGCCTATGTTTGTTTTCTGTGAATGAATAATCATTTTTGGCTAATTGATATGCTCTAAACACATTGGGATAGGTTTCAAAGGCTATTTAGGACTTTCAAAGGTGTTTTTTCCAAAGAGAAGCTCAGGGAAGCTTATCGCCACATGTAGAAGAGGTTATGCCCGGATGAGCCATGATTCGTTTTCAGAGTTGTATTAGTCGTTTTTGGGGGTTTTATGTGTTCTGATCTCAATGGTACAGTTTGTTTTTCCATTGTAGTTGAGCAGCATCTTGTAAAATAACTTTTGACTAATTAATCCCAGAGAGCCAAGTCCATTATGGAGGCTCAAGGAGATGTAGCCCGGAGAGGGGTGAACTCCTTTATCGTGTTGTTCTTGTTGTGATTTTGATGGTTTGATTGCTGCAAGTTATGTTGCTGTGTTTTCATTTAAAGCACATGTTTAACCATTTAAAAGAACAATTTCTCATACATAAACATTTACAAGAAGAAGCACGAACTTAACACATAAGTTTATATTGCATATTTATACACATGAAGCAAGGTCCTGTAAAGTTTATTTTAATGAAGTAGGGGTGCTTGCATAGCATAACAAGTAAGCCTTCTATTTTCAGATCACCTGTGCAACTATGCACTCGCTCAATGCCCTTCTAGCAGAGTTCTCAGAATCCTCAGCAATTCGGGTCTTCAACTTTATTCTCATACACAACCTTACCTTCCAAGGTGTTCAGCAACCTTGAGGTCTTCCTCTTGAGTTGTTGACCACAGTCTCTATGCCTCAGCACGTCTTTGTCTGACTCCTCAGAGTTCAGAAGTGCACCCTCTAGGCACAGCTATCAGAACCTCAGCATTCTGTCATACCCTCCTGGCATGAAGTCGCAAAGACCTTCAACTTGAAATCAATGAACTCCTGTCGAATGCACAACTACAGTGTATATTCACAGCATAGATATGGAACACACACAGACATGCATATAAGACAGAATAATGCAGGAAAAACTGCTCTATTATATTAACAATGGAAAATGCCTATATCATTACAATGGTGTTCCTGAGCTCTCCCCCAGCTCCTCTCCTACTCTACCATCTACTTGACTAACTCCCAATGAGATATGAAAATCTATTTTACCTGAGGGGGCTCATCAAGCGCTTCCCTCCAGGTTCACCTACCCTATTCAATTACCATCAATGGCTATCTAGTCCAGCATATGGATCTAGATCTCAACCGATCTTGGCATTAAATCCGATCCTATCTAATACCTTCTCAAAGGCATGGCTTCCCTGGCTCAATAGCCTAAGCACATTAAATTTACATTCATTTCAAATTCAAATGAGGCTGCGCCTCCCTTTTAGCATATGTATGCATGTGCACTGACGTGACTGGTTGCTGGCTGCTGATGTGAAGCAATGCTCCTACATCAGTTTTGAATATTCTTTACTGGAACTTGCAATCTATTAACCAACTGAACATTGATAAAATTATTCATGCAACTAGGGTTAATAGAAACAATGATATTTTATTTATGAATTCAACCATGAACATGTAATATAGATTTGTCACATGAAAATAAACTCTTGGTTCTCTCTGTATCCTTAATTTTTCCATGAGACCACTTTTCTAATGATATTTTTTCAAATTCTCCATTGGAGAGTATCATCATCTCCTTATAATCAAGTGATTTCCACCAAATGGCAGCATCACCTTGCAATTTGAGATCTACCCAATGGAGCCAATTCTCTTCCCATGATGAATTTCTTTATTTAATGAATGATTCAATACTAGGTCCATCACATTTCCCTATAAAATACATCTTGCTATGAAAACCCCCCAAAAGTAGAACAACAAGTTACTGTAGAAAATCGTGGCTTTTTCCAGAAAAACCCTGAAAAACCATTGAATTTAAAATGCTCATAACTTTACTTCCCGAAGTCTGTTTCAGCTGATTTGTTTTTTGAAATTGGGTATTTTTTCGAGAGGCATTCAAATACTCAATTTTTTTTTCCAAATTCAGCTCATAAGGCTTCATATCTGAACTTGAAGTGAGTCGCCTTCTTTTTCTTCCCTAGAAAAAAATTTGCAAAAAGAGAAAACAAATCTTCCCTTCTTTGGCCAAGGAAAGTTCTCTGATACCAATTGTTAAGTACCTATATAAGATTTGAAAATATACTTCAATGATACCAAGAATAAACCATAAACCATTCACCATAACATTAACACAAAAAATAGAGAAAACCCTTGAGGTAGGGTAACACCATATATTAATCCTTATGGAAGGATAAAACTCTTCAAGAAATCCTTGCTTGTACAATCACAATATTATTCACTATGTTTCATTACATTGCTTACACTTCTTTATTTATCTCTCCTTATCTCTTAGGAACCTTCTAGAGAGCCTTCTCACATTTATTACATCCAACTACCATAGTGGGCCTTTATTAATATAGTGGACCTAGTCCACCTTATATTGAATGACCACATTCTCATATATTAAATGACTTACACTAATAACACATAACTGCATTCCCTTGGGTACCTCCCTAGGTACCCCATATTACCTCCGTAGGTATACTACAAAATAATTCATGGAAGTAAGAAATAGATTATTCGGCATCAAACACACACATGAAGTACACAGAGACAGATATTCTCGAGGAAACCCATAAAGGGAGAAAATCGCTTCTTCTTGGAATGATAGGAAGTATTTTATGTTCTGTACATTATCATTTTTATGAGCTCCAACTCCTTTTGAGGGTACCACCTTTGTTTTACAATCTGCAACTTATTGTGAGAACCAACTCTCTAGTTTCTCTAGCACCCACTAGAAGGAAGCACCAACTCCCTAAGTGTTCCAACACCAACTGGATGGAAGCATCAACTTCTAGTCACATAGGCACCAACATGTATAATATATAACAATAGTTCTCCCTTGCACCACCCTACCACCCTGGTTTTTCTAGCTGCAACCAGATGGAAGCTATAACTCCATGTGTTCAAGCACCCACTTGAAACTCTAAGGACAACAGTCCTCCCTAGCACCTCCCTACAACCCTCAAATATAAATCTTTGTTACTAAAATTTATTACAATGATACAATATCTATCAATGACTTACCAGTCTCATCATTGTTCTGCTATAGTGCTCTACTTTTCCTGCATCATTGTCTTCCTACTCACATCTTCTTGAGCTTTCTATTGTTTTGCTCTATCTCTGCATGTGCACCTTATCTTTCTCTTCCTCTCTCAGATATGAATTTTTGTTCTATGTATCTCTTCTGTGTTTTATGCTTTGTGCACCATTTTCATTCTCTGTGCTACAACTCTTCTGTGCGCTTCAGCTCCTCCGCACCGCCTGCTTCTACCCATATGAATAACTATCAAAAGAAGAAACCATATTTTCTATGCTCTGTGTATATTTATCATGCCAAGTCCTCTTCTATATCATACACTTAAATATTTGTCCTCTTTGGTGATTATGCTGAGTTTGTTCTTCATCAGTGGCCATTATGCTGAGATTCTTTGGCTTCTCTGGCAGTTACAGTCTTCGATGCTTTTCCATTTGTCAATTGTCTCTATGATGATTCTTCATTCCACTGGAGGTTAATTCGAGAATATTCATCTCCTCTGGCAATGACCCTACATATCCTCAAGTTCTTTGGTAGATACAATCACTCTATTCTTCCAGTTACTAAGAATACCTCTGCGCGCTCATCCCTTTGGTGCCCTTTCTCTTCCTGAGAAAACTCCACAGTGGGTGCTAGCTCTTATTGCTAAGTCCCTTCCTTTATCATGACCATGAGTTGTGATCAGATGCCTATACAAAGGGCTCTTCCCGAACTTGGTCTTGTGAGCACTAGCTCCATTTCTTGATATGACCTTGGGTGATGGTATCTCATGACGATGTGATTGCAGGTGTGAGCTCTCTTCTTGTTATCCCCCTGTCGCATGTGACCTCAGGCTACATCCTTGCATAAGAGAACTATTGAGGGTGTGTCCAAGAGTGGTTTAGGATCAATCACTTTTCTCCCCACAATCCACATCTAGCTCCCATGTACCCTTTCTCCAAAATTGTGGTTTCAATTGCGGCCTGCTCACGAAAAATTAAGACCCTAGCATGTTCTAACCCCACAATGCGATGGGACTGTCAATCTCATGATCTTGATGGTGTTCCTTCCATCAACGGCTTTGATATATATTCATTTCCTTCCTTATTTTCTCCATCCACGCACGATCCTTAGTCTCAACAACCAAGTCACATGTGGCCCTCCAAACCAACAGACGAGATTTATTTCGTCTTTCGGGCTTTGGGAGTCTCAATTCTCAAACTCTACTTTCTCTCAGAGCATTTCACCCAGAGTCCACGATCTAATGATGCATGGTATTCTCAAATCAATGGTCACAATCCCTTTGGGTAGTTAGTGTTCATAAATCTCAACTTTCCAACCTTTCAACCTTCCTTTTCTTTTTCCTAGAGTTGACAATCCACTAATTTGTGTCCCTTTCAAATCAATGGTCATGAGACTTTCGCATCTCTAGACTTTGGGATTCTCAAGTCTCAACTGGAAATCCTTGAAGTGATATTTCTTTGAAATCTCATATCAGCTGACACGTACTCCCCTTGATGATCAATGATTGAGATTTGTCTTCGGCGAATTTCACGTTCTCCCCAAACACAAAATTCTGAATTTGTGGATCTCACGCCACCTGTCCTCCTCGACGATGGACAACTGTCAAAACTTCTCCCTTCATAAATTAAGGATTTCAACTTTTCAAACTTACACTATCCTTCCATGGTATTATGATCAATGGTTGAGACTACACCTGAAGTGATATTTCAGATCGAACGACTCGTTTCCTTGCTGACCTGGTCTGATGACATGGT
Organism: Picea glauca; assembly: GCA_000966675.3. Taxonomy (NCBI): domain Eukaryota; kingdom Viridiplantae; phylum Streptophyta; class Pinopsida; order Pinales; family Pinaceae; genus Picea; species Picea glauca. Next base: position 99,622 of record JZKD02S1888895.1, read on the forward strand.
CTACCACACGTCCTTGTTGATGTGGTCTACCACATATCCTTGCTGGTCTACCACATATCCTTGTTGATGTGGTTTGTTGATGTGATCTCCCATATTTCCTTTGTTGATTTGGTCTACCACATGTCCTTCCAGATGAGGTTTGTTGACGCAATTTGTCGACCTAGATCTACCTGATATAACGGTCATCGTATGTTCTCTAGATCCGATGGTCCTTATTCATTTTGGATTTCCGACTCTCCGGGCTTCAATTTTTTCAAACCTCAAACTGAAAAATCTTAAGTGATATTTTTCCAGAGCTTAACCTCCTAGCATATTTATACCCGAACTAAATGTTGTTCGTCGATCATGAGCTTGGATCGACGAATCAATCTATCTGCGATGCTACTCTTCTATATTATCCTTCCCTTACACTTAGAATTATCCATCGACTGATGAAAATTTACATAAATGAGATCTCAGATATTTTACCTCGCTTATCCTATCCTTCCACTTTAAAATGATCTAACAGCTGACGGGAATTCAGGTTTGATCCGATGGCTGGCAGGTATTCAGATAATCAAATTATCAACCCTTTAGCTCTGCTTATTCTATCCTTCCACTTAAAGTGATCCAACAGTTGTGAATATTCTCTAAGAATATCAATGATCAAGGATGGTTGCGGAACCACAACTTGCAAGTTATTTAACTCGTCACCAAAACTCCGCAATTTGAAGTTGTGCACCATTGGTGAGTCAACCACAATCATCGATCTTCGAGGCTATAAGATCTGACGGTCCTGACTAATTGCGGGATTGGAACTAGCACAATATTTAATTATCCTTCTGATATCTGCAATCTATCCCTGTTGTTGGTCAGGCGATTCCACATCTGATGGTCATAACACAATCTGACTTAATCTAATCACTTATTGGATCAACCAAAGTTGTCGATATATGAGTCTATGAGACTTGACGATATAGACCAATTGTGGGATTGGAACTAGCGAGATGTTTAATTCTTCTTTCTCTCCCCACAATTCATCCCTGTCGTTGATCTGGCTTGCAAATCCCATAGTCATAATCAACTCCATCAATTTATTGATCGGACGGATCTTGAGGCTTCTCACCTTGAGCTTACGGTCTCTCTGAATTAGAAGGTTTTCTTATTATTCAAGGGTCTCGACCTTTTCTCCTTCTGCGAGTCCTGATGAATTTGGTTCTCATTTGCGCATATGAAAAATGTTATCTCTCCTGAGATTTGGCAATGAAGTTAACCTCAGCCCTGGCACACACTTGAACTCTACGTGCAACTATGTGCTATTCCTCCTGAGCTTGATTCCATCTACAAATTCACAGATTCTAAGGAATCCTGTGCACACTCCTTGTTTCCTTCATGATAACCTCTGGCTATCTACAAAATACAACTCTCTCCCCTATGCTCATCCTCCTGAGCTTGTAGAAAAAAATTTCTCATGGTTTCCTTCTTTCCCATTTTATGTCATTGCTGCCAATATGCAATCATCGTTGTTGTTATTTCCATCAATGGCAATCACACTATGCATGTAAACATGCCAACAATCTCCCCCTTTGGAATTGATGGCAACCCTGAATGGCTGCTCTATTCTTCTTAGACCTCCAACTGTAGCATCTAGACCACAACTCTTTCTCCCCCTTTGACATCCATGTCAAAGAAAACATGCCCCCCTGAGCTGTTGTAGTATTTTTTGGAGAAATCAGATATTCAAACAACACATACTCCCCCTGACAGGATGGACTCTCTCATTTGAGTCCTGCAACGTATTTGTATGTAACTCAGAGTCTTCTCCTTTTGATTCTTGGACCTGTTCATCTTCAGCTTTAGCTATATCCTCTATAGTAGACTCAATATTTCTCACCTCTCTTACTGGGACTCCTTCATCAACCTTTAAATCCATGCAATCAACTAAATTATACAATATTTTATTAAAGCATATATATATCCTTTACTATTGGTAGCATATTCTAAGAGGATTCCTTCATCAGTCCTGTCATCATACTTGCCTCACAACTACTCCATTTTGTTGTGGAGTTCCTGGGATTGTGTATTCTCTCTTGATCCCATGTTTATCACAGAATTCCTTGAAATCACTTGACATAAATTTTCCTCCTCTGTGTGATCTTACTTCTTTTAACCTATTGCTTGTTTGATTCTTAATTAAAGATTTAAATGTTTTAAATTTCTCAATGCTTTAGTTTTTTTAGAAAAGAAACCCATGTGAGTCTGGAGTAATCATCAATGATCAGCATGAAGTAGTTTTCCTTCCCTGTGCCTTCCTATCTTGATGGTCCACATAAATCCATAAGAACTAATTGAAGTGGTTTCTCTATTGAAGTAGATCTCTTTGGATTTAAATTGTGTCCTAGTTAGCTTTCCTATTTGGAAGGGTTTACACATAGAATCTAGTGGTTTTGATAATTTTGGAAGATCTTTTACTCCCTCAATATTTTTGATCTTGATTAAGTGGTCAGAGTTTAGATGTCCAAATCTCTTATGCCATAACCAACTTTCATCATGTTTTCTTAGATGATGTTCTTCCCTATCTTCTTTCAGCACACATGCATTATTATCTATCCTTATGCCTTTAACCACCACTTTTCCTAAGTTTACATTCTTTACCTTACAATATTTGGAAGTGAACACCTCTTCACAGCCTCTATCACACATTTGACTAACACTGAGAAAATTATGTTTCAGACCATCTACAAGCAAAACATCCTGGGCATCTCCTTTTCCATTACTCAAACTCACCATCCCTTTACCCTTGATTTTACTTGGTTCATCATTTCCAAAGGTCACAATTCCTATTTTTATTTTACTTATAGACATAACATTATCCTTGTCTCCAATCATGTTCTTGGAACATCCATTGTCTATATTCCAGGGGTCTTTTTGATTTTATGTTGAAAGTACTAGACCACATTTTTCACTATCTTTCTTTTTCAATGTGTTGTCATTTCTAGCTAAGAGCTTTATCCTTGGATCTTCTTTGTAATTCTTTAGATGGAAATTTGCAACGTTGTGGCCAAAGTTATGAAAGTTATAGCATTCAAGATCATTGTTCAATAGGTCAAAGAGATTGGTGCAACGTTGTCTATGCATTGGTTGTTTAGTTCTATGTTGTAAGGATTGTTTACTTCTTGACTTCCTCAGTGAGATGTCTCTAAACTTGACTTGACAATTTGCAATATTATGACCAAAATTAGAGCAGTAAAAACAGTAACTATGGAAGAAATTTTGGTACTTGAAGGATGGTCTTCTTTTTGGAATTTGTTGCTCCATCTTTTGATATCTTTGTTTTTTATCAGGGATCATCTTGTCTTTAATAGATTTTGGTGACAGAGTATTCTCATGGTCTGATTGTCTACTGACTTGGAACTTGATCATTTTTACTGGCTCTTTGCTTTCTGGTTGTTTTTTGTTTGAACCACTTACATAACCTAAACCAATATTCAACAAAGGAGATCCCGGTTTGCTCAGAATTTCCTTTAGTTATGCTAAGGCTTTAATGCTTGGAATATTTTGGAGATATATTGCTTTAAACTTCTCCATCTCTTTTCTGGTTTTTACTACCTCTTCTTCCAAGGCTTCACATCTTGCCTTTTTCTTTGATAACTGTTGTTTCAGAGTGTCCTCTATTTTCTTTGCCTCTTCTAATTCCACTTTTAGCAGGGCAAAGTCTTCATCGGGTTTTTTACCATTCTTTTCAAACTGTATCAACAACTGTTTTTGTTTTCTCTTCTTAAGTCTGAGTATCTCAATCTCTTCTAAAGAAATTATTAGTTCACCTTCCATATCAACCACATCTTCTTCATCATTAACATCAATTCCTCTGATTTTATTATCATAATCCTCTTTGTCCATAAGCATAAAGTCATTAACCTTATCTTCACAAGAATAGTCACTATCTGTGTCTCCTGAAGAGTCATCATTGTTTACACATAAACTTTTATTTTTAACAAATCTCTTGGATTTGTACTTCTCTTCACCTTCAGATTTATGGTACTTCTTCTTGTGTGGACACTTAGATGCAAAGTGACTTGTCTTTCCATAGTTAAAGCATTTGAAGGTAAAATTACCTTGATACTTGCTTGATCCTTTATTTAGTCTTCTCACAAATTTTCCATCAATTTCATGAGGCTCATAATGCTCATTATTATCTTCTTTAAATGATGCATCTCTAGAGGTGGGTTTATCTTTAACTGTGCTCATTTCATATTAAGTCAACGTTCCTAGAATTTGATCAAAAGGAATAGATTTTAGATCATTAAGTTCTTCTATAGGAGAGACCTTCAGGTTGAACCTATTTGGCAAAGATCTCAAAATTTTCTAAACTAAAAATACATCTTCATTCTTATCACGAAGACCCTTCATGGAATTCACAAGCTCCTCAACTCTTAAGAAAAATTTATTAATTGTTTCATCTTCATTCATCTTTAGTTTTTCGAACTGTAATATGTAGGTTTGAAGCTTGGCATCCCTTACCTTCTCATTGCCTTCATAACTACTAATGAGTTTGTCCCACATTTCTTTGGAAGATTCTAAGTGCATAACTTTTACAAATTCTTCTTCTGCAAGCCCACTAAAAATAACATTCATAGCCTTAGCATTGAAGATGAATTCTATCTTGTTATCTTTATTAGCTAGTACAACTGGCTTTACATAACTAGTCTCTACCACATACCAGACATCTGCACCTAAATCCATTATGTAGGTTTTCATCCTAACTTTCCAGAAGGAAACGTTTGTTCCATTGAAAAAGGGGGCCTTATTGGTTGAATTTCCTTCATGACTTGTCATGTTTAATATTATTGATCTACCTTTAAATAAAAGGAACCCACTATGATACCAATTGTTGGAATTACTAAGACAACTGAGAGGGGGGGATGAATCAGTTGTTACTGTGCTTAAACTATTATGCCCATTTTAGACTCATTAAAAAACACTCAATGATGATCAAAATAATTCAGGGAATTAAGCAATAGAGTATTCAACATCAATCACACACATGAAATACACAAGGACATATATTCCTGAGGAAGCCCATAAAGGGATAAAACCTCTTCGTCTTGGAATGATAGGCAGTCTTTTATGTTCTGTACATTATTATTCTTATGAGATCCAACTCATTTTGAGGCTACCACCTCTGTTTTACAAGCTGTAACTTGCTGAGAGCACCAACTCTTTGGTTTCTCTAGCACCCACTAGAAGGAAGCACCAACTCCCTGAGTGTTCCAGCATCAATTGGATGGAAGCATCAACTTCCAGTCACATAGGCACCAACCTATATAACAGATAAAAATAGTTATCCCTTACACCACCCTACCACCATGGATTTTCTCGCTGCAACCATATGGGAGCTACAACTCCATGTGTTCAAGAACCCACTTGAAAATATGAGGAAAACAGTCCTCCCTAGTACCTCCCTACCACCCTAAGATATAAATATTTGTTACTGAAATTTATTACAACGATACAGTATTTATCAATGACTTACCAGTCTCATCACTTTTCTACTACACTTCTCTACTCTTCCTGCATCAGTGTCTTCCTGATCGCATCTTTTTGAGATTTTTGTTCTTCTCCTCTGTCTCTCCATGCACAACTCAACTTTCTCTTCCTCTCTCAGATATGCATTTTTTTTCTATGTCTCTATTCTACATTTTATGCTATATGCACCATTTCCATTCTATGTGATACAACTCTTCTGTGCGCTTCAACTCTTGCGCACCTCCTGCTTCTACTCGCATGAATAACTATCAAAAGAAGAAACCATATTTTTTTTTTCTACGTATATTTATCATGCCAAGTCCTCTTCTAGAACATACACCTAACTCTTTGTCCTCACTAGCGATTATATTGAGTTTTTTCTTCATCAGTGGTCATTATCTTAAGATTCTTTGGCTTCTCTAGAAGTTACAATCTTCGACGCTTTTCCATCTGTCAATCGTCTCTATGATGAGTCTTCATTCCACTGGAAGTTACTTTAAGAATCCTCATCTCCTTTGGCGATGAACCTGCAGCTCCTCGAGTTCTCCGGAAGATACAATCACTCTGTTTTTCCAGTTACTAAGAATACCTACGCGCGCTCATCCCTTTGGCGCCCTTTCTCTTCCTGAGAAAACTCCACAGTGGGCTTTATCTCTTATTACTAAGTCCCTTCCTTTCTCGTGACCATGAGATGTGATCAGATGCCTATCCAAAAGGAGCTTCCAAAACTTGATCTTATGAGTGCTAGCTTCATTTCTTGATATGAACTTGGGCAATGGTATCTCGTGACCACGTGATTGCAGGCATGAGCTCTCTTCTCGTTACCCCCCTATCACATGTGACCTTAGGCTACATCCTTGCATAAGAGAACTATTATGGGCATGTCCAAGAGTGGTTTGGGATCAACCACTTTTCTCCTTGCAATCCACCTATAGTTGCTACATACCCTTTCTCCAAAACTGTGGTTTCAATTGTGGTCCACTCATGAAAACTTAAAACCAAGGCATGTTCTAACCCCGCAATGTGATGGGACCATCGATCTCATGGTATTGATGGTGCTCCTTCGATCAATGCTTCATATCTATCTTCCTTTCCTGCCTTCTTTCCTCTGTCCACACGTGATCCTTAGTCTCAACAACCAAGTGACATGTGGCCCTCCAAACCAATATATGAGATTGATTTCACCTTTCGGGCTTCGGGAGTCTTGATTCTCAAACTCCACTTGCTCCAAGAAAATTTCACCTAGAGTCCACAATCTAACAATGTGTGGTATTCTTGAATCAACGGTCACAATCCGTTTGGGTATTTAGGGTTTATAAATCTCAACTTTCCAACCTTTCAACCTTCCTTTTCTTTTTCTTAGAGCTGACAATCTACTGATGCGTGTATCTTTCGGATCAACGGTTATGATCCTTTTGCATCTCCAGACTTCACTATTCTCAAGTCTCAATTGGAAATCCTTGAAGTGATATTTCTACAAAATATCAGATCTGCTGACACGTACTCCGCTTAACGATCAACGGTTGAGATTTTTCTTCGGTGAATTTCACGTTCTCCCCATCCACAAGCTTCTGAAGTTGTGGATCTCATACCACCTATCCTCCTCAACAGTGGACGGTTGTTGGAACTTCACCCTTCAGAACTTTGGGATTTCAACTCTTCAAACTTACACTATCCTTCCATTGTACTATGATCAATAGTTGAGAATACACCCTAAGTGATCTTTCAGATCAGATGACTCATGTCCTTGCTGACATGGTATGCCGACGTGGTCTTCCACACGTCCTTGCTGACATGGTATGCTACATATCCTCGCTGACGTGGTTTTCTGATGTGATCTCACATATGTCCTTTGTTGACAAGGTGTGCCACATGTCCTTGTTGACGAGGTTTGTTGACGTAATCTGCTAACGTAGATCTCCTTGATCTAACTCTCATGGTATTTTCTCCATATCCTATGGTCCTTATTCATTTCAAATTTTCGGATCTCCGGGCTTCAGGTTTTTCAAATCTCAAACTGAAAAATCTGAAGTGAGATCTTTCCGAAGCTTAACCTCCTCGCATATTTATACCCGAACTAAATGTTGTTTGTTGATCATGATCTTGGATCGATGGATTGATCTGTCTGTGATGCAACTCTTCTAGCTTATCTTGTCCTTCCACTTAGAATGATCCAACGACTGACGAAAATTTGCATAAATGAGATCTCGTATCTTTTACCTCTCTTATCCTATCCTTCCACTTTAAAATGATCCAACGACTGACGGGAATTCAGGTTTGATCTAACGAATGATGGGTATTTGGATAATCCAATTCTCAATCCTTTAACTCCACTTATCATATCCCTCCACTTAAAGTGATCAAACAATTTTGAATATTTTCAAAGAAGATCAATGATCAAGGATGGTTGTGGAACCACAACTTGCAAGTGATTTAACTTGTCACCAAAAATCTTCCATTTGAAGTTGTGCGTCGTTGGTGGGTCAACCACAATCGTCAATCTTCAAGGCTATAAGATCTGATGGTCCTGAATAATTGTGGGATTGGAACTAGCGTGATATTTAATTCTCCTTCCAATCTCCACAATCTATCCCTGTCGTTGATCTGGCGATTGCACATCTGATTGTCACAACTCAATTCCACTTAATATGATCACTTGTTGGATCAAGCACATTTGTCGATATTTGAGTCTATGAGATTTGACAATCTATACCAATTGCAGGATTGGAACTAGCGAGATACTTAATTCTTCTTTCTCTCCCTGCAATTCATCCCTGTCTTTGATCTGGCTTGCAGATCCGACAGTCACAATCTTCTAATGGTCCTCAAGCCCATGGTCACTCATATGACCGACATCCATTATATGAGACGATCAACACCGTCAATTTCTTGATCAGACAGCTGTTGAGGCTTCTCACCCTAAGCTTACGATATCTCTGACTTAGAAGGTTTTCTAAGTGTTCAAGGGTCTTGACCTTTTCTCCTTCTATGAGTCCCGATGACTTTGGGTCTCATCTGCACATATGAAAAATGCTATCTCTCCTGAGCTTTGGCAATGAAGTTAACCTCGTCCCTGGCACACACTTGTGATCTGCGTGTAACTCTGTGCTATTCCTCCTAAGCTTGATTCCTTTTGCAAACTCATAGATTCTAAGGAATCCTACGCATGCTTCTTGCTACCTTCATGATAACCTCTAGCTATCTAGAAACTCCAACTCTCTTACCTATGCTCATCCTCCTGAGCTTAGAGACAACAATTTCACATGGTCTCCTACTTTCCTATTTGTCGTCATTGTTGTGAATATTCCATCGTCACTGTTTTTCTTGCCATTAATGACAATCACACTCTGCCTGTAAACATGCCAACAATCTCCCCCTTTGGCATTGATGGAAACCCTCAAAGGCTTCTCTATTCTTCTTAGAACTCCAACTGTAGCATCCAAACCAAAAACATTTCTCCCCCTTTGACATCAATGTCAAAGAAAACATGCTCCCCCTGAGTTGTTGCAGTATTTTTTGGAGGTATCAGATATTCAACCAACACATACTCCCCCTAACAGGATGGACTCTCTTATTTGAGTCTTGCAAAGTATTTGTATATAACTCAGAGTCTTGTCCTTCTGATTCTTGGACCTGTTCATCTTCAGCTTCATCTATATCCTCTATAGTAGACTCATCATTTATCACCTCTCTTACTAGGACTCCTTCATCAACCTTTAAATCCATGCAATCAAATAAATTATACAATTTTTTATTAAAGCATCTATATCCTTTACTATTGATAGCATATTCTAAGAGGATGCCTTCATCAGTACTGTCATCATACTTGCCTGTCAACTACTCTATTTTGCTATGGAGCTCTTGGGATTGTGTATTCTCTCTTGATCCCATGTTTATCATGAAATTCCTTGAAATCAATTGACATAAATTCTCCTCCTTTGTCTGATCTTACTGCTTTTAACCTCTTTCCTGTTTGATTCTCATGTAAAGCTTTAAATATTTGAAATTTCTCAAATGCTTCAGTTTTTTTAGAAAAGAAACCCAAGTGAGTCTCGAGTAATCATCAATTATCAGCATGAAGTAGTTTTCCTTCCATGTGCCTTCCTATCTTGGTGGTCCACATAAATCCATAACAACTAGTTGGAGTGGTTTCTCTGTTGAAGTAGAGCTCTTTGGATTTAAACCATGTCATGGTTTTATTTCCTACTTGGCAGAGTTTACACACATAATCTAGTGGTTTTGATAATTTTGGAAAGTCTTTTACTGCCTCAATATTTTTGAGCTTGATTAAGTGGTCAGAGTTTAGATTTCCAAATATCCTATTCCATAACCAACTTTCATCATGTTTGCTTAGATGACACTCTTCTCTATCTTCTTTTAGCACGCATGCATTATTATTTGTCCTTATGCCTTTAGCCACCACTTGTCCTAAGTTTACATTCTTTAACTTACAATCTTTGGAAGTGAACACCTCTTCATAGCCTCTATCACACATTTGAATTACACTGAGAAAATTATTTTTCAGACCATATACAAGAAGAACATCCTGGGCATCTCCTTTTCCGTTACTCAAACTCACCATCCCTTTACCCTTGATTTTACCTAGTTCATCATTTCCAAAGGTCACATTTCCTGTTTTTCTTTTACTTATAGACAGAAGCGTATCCTTGTCTCCAGTCATGTGCTTGGAACATCCATTGTCTATATTCTAGGGGTCTTTTTGTTTTTGAGCTAAAAGTACTAGACCACATTTTTCACTATCTTTCTTTTTCAATGTGCTAGCATTTCTAGCTAATAGCTTTATCCTTGGATCTGCTTTGTAATTCTTCAGATGGCAATTTGCATCTTTATGGATGAAGTTATGACAATTATAACATTCAAGCTCATCGTTTGATAGGTCAAATATATTGGTGCAACGTTGTGTACTCGTTGGCTATTTAGTTCTATGTTAAAATTATTGTTTATTTTTGGACTTCCTTAGTTGCATGTCTCTAAACTTGACTTGACAATTTGCAATCTTATGACCAAAATTAGAGCTGTAAAAACACTAATCATGGAAGAAATTTTGGTACCTGAAGGATGGACTTCTTTTTGGCATTTGTTGTTCCATATTTTGATATCTTTGTTTTTTATCAGGTATCATCTTGTCTTTATTAGCTTTTGGTGACAGAGTATTCTCATGGTCTGAATGTCTGTTGACTTTGAACTTGATCATCTTTATTGGCTCTTTGTTTTCTGGCTATTTGTTGTTCGAACCACTTAAATAACCTAAACCATTCTTCAACAAAGGATAGCTTTGTTTGCTCAGAATGTCGTTTAGTTCTGTTGAGGCATTAATGCTTGGAAGATTTTGGAGATAAAATTCTTTAAACTTCTCCATCTCTCTTCTGGTTTTTACTACCTCTTCTGCCAAGGATTTACATCTTGCCTTCTTCTCTAATAACTGTTGTTTCAGAGTTTCCTCTATTTTCTTTGCTTCTTCTAATTCCACTTTTAGCAAGGCAAAGTCTTCATTAGGTTTTTTACCATTCTTTTCAAACTGCATCAACAACTTTTTTTGTTTTCTCTTCTTAAGTCTGAGTCTGTCAATCGCTTCTAAAGCATTGATTAGTTCACCTTCCATATCAACCACAACTCTTCATCATTGACATCACTTCCTTTTCTTTTATTATCATAATCCTCTTTGGCCATAAGAATAATTTCATTAACCTTATCTTCACAAGAAGAGTCACTATATGTGTCTCCTCAAGAGTCATCATTGTTTACACATAAACTTTTATTTTTAACAAATCTCTTGGATTTGTACTTATATTCACCTTCAGATTTATGGTCCTTCTTCTTTTGTGGACACTTAGATGCAAAGTGACCTATCTTTCCACAATTAAAACATTTGAAGGGAAACTTACCTTGATACTTTCCTGATCCTTTCTCTAGTCTTCTCACAAATTTTGCTTCAATTTCATCAGGCTAAGAATCCTCATTCTCATCTGCTTTAAATGATGCTTCTCTAGAGGTGGGTTTATATTTAAATATCTTCATTTCATATGCATCCAACATTCCTAGAAGTTGATAAAAAGGAAGATCTTTTAGATCATTAAGTTCTTTTATAGAAGAGACCTTTGGGTTGAACCTATCTAGCAGAGATCTAAAACTTTTATGAACTAAAAACATGTCTTTAATCTTCTCACCAAGACCCTTCATGGCATTCAAAAGATTATCAACTCTTAAGAAAAAATTATTAAGTGTTTCATCCTCATTCATCTTTAGTTGTTAGAACTGTAATCTGTAGGTCTAAAGCTTGGCATCCTTTACCTTCTCATTACCTTCATAACTTCTAATGAGTTTGTCCCACATTTCTTTGGAAGATTCTAAGTGCATAACTTTTACAAATTCTTCTCTTGCAATCCCACTCAAAATAGAATTCATAGCCTTAGCGTTGAAGCTGAATTCTAGCTTGTCATATTTATTAGCTAGTACAATTGGCTTTACATAACTAGTCTCTACCACATCCCAGACATCTGCACCTAAATCCATTATGTAGGTTCTCATCCTAACTTTTTAGAAGGCAAAGTTAGTTCCATTGAACAGGGGGGCCTTATTTGTTTAAGTTCCTTCATTACTTGTCATTTTTAAGCTTACTGATCTACCTTTAAATAAAAGGAACCGGCTCTAATACCAATTGTTGGAATTATTAAGACAAATGAGAGGGGGAGGGTAAATTAGTTGTTACTGTGCTTAAAAAATTATGCCCATTTTAGACTAATTACAAAACACTCAATGATGATCACAATAATTCAGGGAAGTAAGCAATAGAGTATTAAACATCAATCACACACTTGAAATACACAGAGACATATATTCTTGAGGAAACCCATAAAGGGAGAAAACCTCTTCTTCTTGGAATGATAGGAAATATTTTATGTTCTGTACATTATCATTCTTATGAGCTCCAACTCCTTTTGAGGCTACCACCTCTGTTTTACAAGATGCAACTTGTTGAGAGCACCAACTCTCTAGTTTCTATAGCACCCACTAGAAGGAATCACCAACTCCCTGAGTGTTCCAGCACCAACTGGATGGAAGCATCAACTTCTAGTCACACATGCACCAACCTGTATAACATAAAACAATAGTTCTCCCTTGCACCACCATACCACCCTAGTTTTTCTGGCTGCAACTAGATGGAAGCTACAAATCCATATGTTCAAGCACCCACTTCAAACTTTGAGAATAATAGTCCTCCATACGACCTCCCTACCACCCTGAGATATAAATATTTGTTACTGAAATTTATTACAGTGATACAATATTTATCAATGACTTACTAGTCTCATCATTGTTTTGCTACACTGCTCTACTCTACCTGCATCAGTGTCCTCTTGCTCACATCTTCTTGATCTTTTTGTTCTTCTACTCTGTATCTTCATGCACACCTCAGATTTATCTTCCTCTCTCGTATATACATTTATGTTCTATGTCTCTCTTTCGTGTTTTATGCTCTATGCACCATTTCCATTCTCTGGGCTATGGCTCTTCTATGTGCTTCAACTCCTGCGCACCTCTTACTTCTACTTGCATGAATAACTATCAAAATAAGAAACCATATTTTCTTTGTTATGCATATATATATATATCATTCCAAGTCCTCTGCCAGATTATACACCTAACTCTCCATCCTCTCTGGTGATTATGTTGTGTATGTTCTTCATCATTGTCTATTATCCTGAGATTCTTTGGCTTCTCTGGTAGTTACAGCCTTCGATGCTTTTGCATATATCAATCATCTTTATGATGATTCTTCATTCCACTGGCATTTACTTTGAGACTCTTTAGCTCTTCTGTCGATGACCCTGCATCTCCTCGATTTCTCTGGAAAATATTATCACTTTGTTCTGGAAGTTACTGAGAATACCTCTGTGCGCTCATCCCTTTGGCACCCTTTCTCTTCCTGAGAAAAGTTCACAGTGGGCACTAGATGTTCTTGCTAAGCCCCTTCCTTTCTCGTGACCATGAGTTGTGATCAAATTCCTATCCAAAAGGCACTTCCCAAACTCGGTCTTGTGAGCGCTAGCTTCGTTTCTTGATATGACCTTGGGAGATGATCTCTCATGACCACGTGATTGCGAGTGCGAGCTCTCTTCTTGTTATCTCCCTGTCACATGTGACTTCAGGCTACATCCTTTCATAAGAGAACTATTGTGGGTGCATCCAAGAGTGGTTTGGGATCAACCACTTTTCTCCCAGCAATCAATGCTCACAATCCCTTCAGGTATTTGAGGTTCGAAAATCTCAACTTTAAAACCTTTCAACCTTTCTTTGATTTTTCTCATAGTTGACAATCCATTGATGTGTGTCCCTTTCGGATTAACATTCACAATCCTTTTTTGTCTCTGGACTTCAGGATTTCCAACTCTCAACTGGAAATCCTTGAAGTGAGATTTCTCTAAAATCTCATATTAGTTGACACTTACTCCCCTTGACGATCAATTGTCGAGATTCATCTTTGGCGAATTTCACATTCTCCCCATCCACAAACTTCCAAAGTTGTGGATCTCACGCCACCTGTTCTCCTCGACGATGGATAGTTGTCGAAAATTTTCCCTTTGGAACTTTGGGATTTCAAATTTTTAAACATACAATATCCTTCCACTGTACTATGATCAACAATTGAGAATCACCTAAAGTGATATTTCAGATAAGACGACTTGTGTCCTTGATGATGTGGTCTTCCACACTTCCTTTATGATGTGATATGCTAACCTGGTATGCCACATATCCTTGCTAACATAGTTTTATGATGTGATCTCCCATATGTCCTTTGATGACGTGGTCTACCACATGTCCTTGCAGATGATTTTTGCTCGCATAATCTATTGACGTAGATCTCCCTGATCTAGTGATCATCGTATGTTCTCCATATCCAATGGTCCTTATTCACTTTGGATTTTCGGCTCTCCAGGCTTCGGGTTTTTGAAATCTCAAGCTAAAAAATATGAAGTGAGATTTTTTCGGAGTTTAACCTCCTCGCATATTTACACCCAAACTAAATGTTGTTCGTCGATCATGATCTTGGATCGATGGCTCGATATGTCTGTGATGCATCTCTTCTAGCTTATCTTTCCCTTCCACTTAGAATGATCCAATGGTTGAAAAAAATTCACATAAATGAGATATCATATATTTTACCTCACTTATCATATCCTTCCACTTTAAAATGATCAGACAAATGATAGGAATTCAGGTTTGATCTGACGAATGACGAGTATTCGAATAAAAAAATTCTCAACCCTTTAGATCCACTTATCCTATCCTTCCACTTAAAGTGATCCGACAAATATAAATAGTCTTGAAGAAGATCAATGATCAAGGATGGTCTCGGAACCTCAACTTGCAATTTGAAGTTGTGTGCCATTCGCGAGTCAACCACAATCATCAATCTTCGAGGCTAAAAGATCTAACGGTCCTGACTAATTGCGGGATTGGAACTAGCGCGATATTTAATTCTCCTTTCGATCTTCGCAATATATCCCTATCATTGATCTAGCGATTGTGCATCCAAAGGTCACAACTCAAACTGACTTAATTTGATCACTTGTTGGATCAACCACAGTCATCGATATCCAAGTCTATGAGATTTGATGATTTAGACCAATTGCGAGACTAGAACTAGCAAGATGTTTAATTCTTCTTTTGCTCCCCACAATTCATCCCTGTCATTGAACTGGCTTGTAGATCTGACTATCATAATCCTCCAATGGTCCTCAATCCCATGATAACTCATATGACTGATGTTCATTATATGATACTATCAACACCGTCAATTTATTGATTGGACAGTTGTTGAGGCTTCTCACCCTGAGCTTACGATCTCTCTGACTTAGAAGTTTTTCTGAGTGTTCAAGGATCTCTACCTTTTATCCTTTTGCGAGTCCTGATGACTTTGGGTCTCGTATGTGCATATCAAAAATGCTATCTCTCCTTATCTTTGGCAATGAAGTTAACCTTGTCCATGGCACACACTTGCGCTCTGCTTGCAACTCTGAGCTTGATTCCTTCTGCAAACTCATGAATTCTAAGGAATCCTGCACATGCTCCTTGTTTCCTTCATGATAACCTCTGGCTATCTGGAAACTACAACTCTCTACCCTGTGCTCGTCCTATTGAGATTGTAGACAACAATTTCTCATGGTCTCCTACTTTCATGTTTGCCATCATTGTTGCCAATATGTGATCATCGTTGTTGGTCTTGCCATCAATGACAAGAAAACTCTATCTGTAAACATGCCAACATAGGAATAGACCTGTCTTTTAAGGGAAGCTCGTGTTATGTGTGTACCTCGACCCAATATACTAATAGGGGGGTTTTCCCTACTATCAGAATTGGAAACTCCATTGGGGAGTTTCTCTAGGGTCTTAGTGGGATATTTTAGTTTAAATTGGTTTGTTTCAATTTTTTTTTGAGGTTTTTTAGGTTTACTGAGTCGGTTTAGGTTCTTTGGTCACCTTTGAGGTGCCTGCCATCCTTCCTTACCCAGTCAGTCTGCCAAACCATTTTTCTTTTTGAAATTTTTTAGAGGTGTATGTGCCTTGCTTTGGCTCAAACAACATACATATGCAGTATGCACAGTATACAACCCATATACATACACAGGTTGCTAGTGCAATAGCCCATGTCTCTATGTCTTGAAAGTTTTTTTTAAAAAGAAGAGTTTTTCTCTTCTCTGACAGAAGCTTTGGGCTTCTCATGACTTTGTTGGAATTTACAGGGTCTCTGTTAGTGGTCTTAGGTTCGGTTAAATATTCAATTTTAACTTGTTTATTGATATTATGTGTTTTCCTCAGAAGTTTAGAGTTGGCCTCTAAGTGTTAGATCCTCCTCTAGATTATTTTGAGTCCCTACGTTTACGCAGTGGTCTAGGGTATGTATGAGTCTTGGGTTTTATATTTTCTTTATCCAATTTATGCTTTGAAAAATGAAAATAATCTTTACTTTTGTTTTTCTTTTTCAATTATTTCAAAAAATCAAAAAACGATTGCATTCATGCATTTAGTTTGGTTATTGTAGCATAGGTTGTCTTTTTACAAAAAGAAAAAGAGTTTTGTTTCAAAGTTCCTTCTTATTTTCCTAAAAGTATAAGTGGTTTTTCATTATGAAATGAAAATATCTTTTAGGAAATTTTTCAGTTATAGGAACTTGGAATATTGTTTTGAAAAGTTGACATTCACAAATATTTTACAAGGCTTTAAATTTGAAGTATCTAGTTTGATTTTTCATAAAATGCTCTAAAATTTTCTTCTCTTTCATCTCTTTTTAACACCACAAGTTGAGCATTCATATAATTTAAGTAAGTCAAGCCCATAAAATTAATGCTTAACTTAAAATCTATTATAATTTTAGTTTGTAGGGTTCACCAACTAGTCTAGGCTTTAGGGCCTTGAAATAGGTGTGAAGAGGAAACTCGGGACCCAGTGTTGTAAGAGTTACTTGAGACCCCTCTCTAACACAGGGGATAGACACAAGACCATGTAAGGAAAGGTAGAGGAGATAATCACTCCAAAGTTAGACCAAGCATAGTGGGGATTGTATATTTAGGGTCTTTATTGGGAATCACATTGATCACATTTGACTACAAAGCCTCGATGACCTCAAATCCATTCGAGATCCTTAGTTTTATTCCCTACCAAATTCCTTTGGTACCCTTGAAGGGCTTCGGCCTCTTTTATATTTCTCATTACGATCAGCTCAACTATCGACTGTACCCTCCTGGTGACTGAGTGCAAGTTGGAAACCTAGCTGCCAATGTTTATGGACTTACACAGGTGATTGCAGGGGTATACCATGGTACCTAGGTAAAATGTCAGATATCACTTTGTAGAATATACCCGGAGGGTGTTTCCATTTTCGAGCTACACTTGTATCGATAAGTTTCTCTAGTGTTGATTGTTGTAACTGTTGTTCCTACTAGTTAGTTGTTTGCTTGATTTTCCTTTAGGAACTTTTAGTGGGTGCTCTGTGATTTGCGCTATCCAAACCTTACATTGTTGGTTGATCATTTCACAAGGTGGAATATTAACAAATTCGTTGTTCACATAGGCTTCATGACCTGTTACTAGTTACTTTGGAGCCACCTTTGCCACCATTGAGACGTAGGCTAGATCAAGAAGCATCGTTCGAAGCTACCAGGCCATAGGAAATTGTACCCGATCTAGCTCTAAGAGAATACATTCCTGCACTGGAGATATCCATTATTTCTGAAATTGAGATAGAAGGTTTTAGGCCAACAAATCCTCCAATCACCAACTTATCGTCACTACTTATAATTCAGATTGTCTCTCTCGAGGTGACTTCTCTTGAATGACAGTTTGTTCAATGAGCGATGATGGAATTTACTAACGCTACTTCATTAGAGAGTCCTCATACTCCCATAACGACTCTTGTAGGAGGGGGCGGTGTACATCCTATCCCACTTCCACATGTTAGGACCACGGTCGTCCTGACGCTCACTACTTCAAGTAGTGGTTCAATTAATTCGACTACTTGGACCACTGTTCCCTTCATTTAGAACGCATCGGGTGCCCCCTTTTCATATGGGATGTCTGGTTTTGAATCTAACTTGTTTCTCACATACTCTACTCTATAGACCATTGGTCTAGGGGAAGGAATCTCTAATTCTCCCTTGCAAGGAGTTGTCACAGGCAACACTTCCTTATTCATTGTTATCCCTTACAGTAGGGTTCACATCCCTCCTTCATCCCCTTTTCTCAGTGGCATGTTTCAAGAGCCAATCAAGCCTAATACCAACTATAGCCTATTTAGTGGAGGTAGCTAGGGACCTTCATCTTACATTACTTTGGTGGGATCAATGTCATGTTCTTTGTTTGGTTATTTTGGAAATAACACTTTTACTTTGTCCTCTTTCTCGACTGGGGGAAACCCCATCTTTGGTCAATAGAACCTTGCACAAGGTTTCATTCCTTCAAAGGGAGCGATGAAACTCCTCCCAAGGTCTTGGTAATCCTTAGCAAGGCTTGTTTCCCTCACAAGGGATATCGAGCAAGGAATACCCCTCCCACACTATGTGGAACCCTGAGAAAGGTTCAATACCTATTCCAAGAGGTTCACCTAGGGGAATCACCAACCAAGTTCCATGTAAGAACACTATATAGGGTGCACTCCCTACATAATATATGTTGTCTAACTTCAGGAATCAATGGACGATAAAAAATAAAAAGCAATTCCATTTCATTGGAGAGGGACATCATGGAATCTACCAAAACCATGGCGAGCATTCCAAAATTTCCTGGCAACTTGGTAGCATCCAAAATCGAGGCCCCTCTTTTGATGTAAATACTCTACAACTGAGACTACCTTTTCTGGAAACTCTGCATTTTCCAGACTTGTCGAGATTGTTAAATGACCTAATTTTTCATGATCCTCCTTGGTCCCCCATGTCGACTAAGTTTCCTTCCGACATCCCTAAGTTTGATGGTAATCCTTGCAAAGATCCAAGTGATCATGTGATGAATTTTCATTTGTGGTGCTCATCCAAATTGTTAAAGGATGACTCTATTTAGTTTCACTTGTTTCAACGCACTCTTATAAGGGGTGCAGTGAAATGGTATATTGAGATCGATAGCTCGAAGTATTCTTACTTTAATGACCTGGGTATGCTTTTCTTGAACCATTTCCATTGCCGGTGAGATACGATGTTGGCACCGAGTTGCTCGCCAACTTCAAGAAGATGAAATATGACCATATCTTGGATCACATCTAAGAATGGATGTGACAAAAGAGTTTGATTAAATTAAAGGTCCCTCTTGCATCTTCTCTTGAGTGGTTCTTAAATTATTTGGTTCCTTGCATGTCTAAATACCTTGCAATGTCCATCATGTTTTATGAAGAAGAGGATATTATGAGAGCCCATCATCTAGAGCTAATTTACTCTCATTTCGACATGTTATACGAGATCTTACCCAATGCACCACGATAAAATATCGACAAATCCAAATAGAAGTCTGGGTGTCACGCCAATGGCATAGTAGGATCAACATAGAACAAGTCCATATACCTTTTGTCTAATCAATTAAATTAGTTATCAATTCAACAGATTGTGTCCAACCAAACTCCTAGTTTGTCTTCCCTTGTAACCTAGACATCAGATGTACACATTGTGCAATCGAAAACTCCCAAGGGTAACTAGAAAACTAAGGGAAAAAAGAAACAAAAAAACAAGGGTAAGGGGGATAAAAAGGTTGCAAATAATGTTGGCAAGGGAAAAAATGAAAAGAGAAAGGTGAATTTTCCATGTAACATTTGCACATACGACCACTTGACTCACCTATTCCCTCATCTTGTGGAATCCCAGAAGCTATTGACACAACAATAGCCTATTGTGTTGACAAAGTGATTCGTATTTTATGAGAAAAATGTAATGACTACAGATTATTAATAGGTGCTTAGCACAAAATAACAGAGATACAATAAAACTAGTTTTCTATTCAATAACCAAATAAGCTAAAATTGTAAAATGCAGTGGAAACAAACTTGTTGAAATGGCGACAGCTTATCTCTGAGAAGAGATGTGATGGTTGTGCTCATTCACAAGAAGATGATTAGAATGGGGCTCTAAAGGAATTTTTACAATAAGCAAGAATGCCAAAACCCCTATACATTCAAAAACCTAACCCTAGGAGATGAAGCACCAAAAGTCACGTGGGCCCTGTTTGGCTAAGTTAGTACATCAACTTCTCGGGGTTGTAACTTTTGCATACAATCTTCATTTTAGGCGTATGATAGCCCATTGGAAAGGTGTATTTGAGGAGATTAATTTGAGGCACAACATCGAAGGAAATTACATATTGCAAACCTTTTTCTCCCAAAAAACATCGTTTGGGGCCTCAAAACGGCTCTGGAAGTGAAAACTGCTAAAAATAGTAAATTACCAAAATTGCCAGAAAATTGTTTTGAGCCAATTGGAAAAGGTGGGTGGACACTGATATCCACCTAGATCAAAAACCCTTTTCCACAAGGGAAAAATATGGCTCAAGCTTATGCATCCATGAGCGCGGCTAGGGGCAGTCAGGGACCCCCTCGTGCCCAATAATAATAAAAAGGGGGTCGCAAACAACTATATGATGAAAGCCAAAGAAACTTTATTTTCTAGGGATCATAAATATGGAACACTAGAATCTGTTGATAAGGGAAAATAATCCTCCAACCCATTGACTCCTCTTGAAATTTAAAGGACAATGGGAGAAGCCATGACTCACATCCCTAAAGGTGCATTCAAAAATTCTTCTCACAACCCAAATGCAAGGGCTGCTCAGAATTACTCCATCGTGGAGGGTCTAGCGCAAACTCCTTGTGATATGTCTTTTCTATAGGTCCTCCAGAGTTACCCCTCCTAGAAAAAATATTTTTTTTCTACCTTGGGAGCGATTGAGCCTAGTAACTCAAGAATGATCATTTTTTATCCTATTGGCCATAAACCTCATCTTCCTCACCATGTCACCTTTCAGATAGAAGTGGCATACACCACGAAATCATTGACATGGAACATTTCCATTATGGTGGTTAATGAGGGTGCCTCGACTTGCATGATGTCATTGGCATGTTGGAAGGTCATTGGCCAGCCTAAGTTGTCTTTGTTGCCTATGTTTCTTATGCTATTTGACGGTCGATCATTCATACCACACGGTATAATTTCCTCTTTCCCCATACAGTTGGAGGCTAAAACTGTATGTATCGATGTAGAAGTAGTTTATGAGCCTCTTGACTACAATATTTTGTTAGGGAGGAGTTGGACTTATGCAATGAACATGATTGTAGCCACCATTTTTAAGTTCTTATTCTTTCCTCATGAAGGATATATTATAACCATTGATGAGTTATCCTTTTCTCACTCTGACCCTTCATAGGGGGCATCCACAGTCCGAATGATTGATAAGACATAGCCAGGAAATGTCAACTTAGGTGTTGGATTGTTTCTATATTTGATGGGAACTTTTGATTATTTGTCTCCTTCTAATGATGTTAGGCTTATTTCGGTTGTCCCCGACCATTTGATGGATGAAATTTTTCAATTTGTGTCTCTTAAAACGAGCTACTTTGAAGAAATGTGGAATTTACCTTCCCCATCGGCTTTGATGGAAGTGGTAGGGAACCTTGGCATGGCCATGCCCTTATCCTATTCTGAGGTTGTGCACAACATTGTCCAGCAAGCCTCGACCAACCCTGATCCATCTCCCCCACAGGAGCTACATTATGTTCTTGAGCCTATTTGGAATTAAGACCCTCTCACCACTCAAGACCCTTTGGACTTAGTCTTTCCCTTTGACGAGGTGATCCTGGAGGAAATGACTGGGCCAGAAGCACCTTGGGATGATCTTCATCATAGATCTTACTTCTTAGTCAAGCTCAGGAGAATAGAGACAGGAGATTTTGTTACAACCATGAATGGAGATAGCCCTTGTCCTATTAACCCTTTGGTTACGCACGAAATGTACGCCAAGGGAAACATGGAAAGTATTGCTGAGACGATTCCTGTTGATATCTCCAAAACCCCTAGAGTTGTGGAAAATGTCTTCATCGGAGCAGATTGTTCTCTCGAAGAGATTCAAATCTACACATAATTGTTTAAAGAATTATGAGACATATTTTCCTAGTATTATGAGGAGATGCTAGGAATTGACCCACGTATTGTTGAACATGATATCATGACTTGTATTGATGTCAAACCCGTCTGAAGAATCTTTTCCCAGTCAACCCTCGCAAAGTAGTGACGAAAAGGATGAAGTAGAGAAACTCTTCAAAGAAGGTTTCATCTACCCCGTGCAATTTATGGAATGGATATGTATGGAATTCCATGACTTAAACAAAGATTTCCCGAAAGAAAATTTTCCAACCCCATTTATTGACCAGATCATCAATGAATGTGCAGGTTGAGAGGTATTTTCTATCATGGATGGTTTTTCCAAGTATAATCAAATTTAAATCAAGCCAAAGGACCAACATAAAATGATTTTTCTTTGTCCTTCGGATACATTTGTGTATCGAAAAATGATTTTTGGCCTGAAGAATGTTGGAGCCACTTTTCAATGGGTCATATTGTTTTCTTTTCATGACCTCAAACACATAGTTGAGGTGTACCTCGATGATATGGCATCACGTTATTGCAAGAGATCTGATCATCCTACCCATTTTCAAATAATCTTTGAGAGATGTCACTGCTATCAGATTCGCTTGAATACAAACAAGTGCATTTTTTGTGTGACATCGATTCATTTATTCAGTTTCATCATGTCAAAAAAATGGATCATGGTATATCCTATAAACCTTGAGGAAAGATTCCAATTGCCTCCCCCGCACACAATTCCCCAGCTTTAGAGTTTACAGGAGAAATAATTTTTTTTTCGGCATTTTGGCGCTAATTATTCCAAGATTATGAAAGAGTTCATGCTTCTCTTAAAAAAGGAAGTCTCATTCTATTGGGATGAATAACCTCAATTCTCTTTTGATGCATTGAAATGTTCCCTAACGTCTTCCCTTCTGCTCATCCCTCCTGATTATGGAAAGGATTTCTTATTATATTTGTCTTCTCCAAATCTATAATCAACATGGTCTTGGTCTAAGAGGATGACACGCTCGAAGAAAAGGTTATCTATTATCTTATCCAAGGCCTAGTTGGGTCGAAACTAAACTACTCGCATGTTGAGAAACTCACTTTGGAATTTGTTCACACTGTTCAACGGTTCTGTCACTATATATTACTTCACAATACCATCATCATTTCCGTCATCAACCAGTTTCAATATGTGTTAACTTGACAGGTCATCGATGAAAAAATCAAATGATGGATAGTTATCATGTAAAGGTTTGACTTGGATTTTGTTTCAGCAAAATATGAAAAGTCCTTGGTCTTTGTGGAGTTAATATTGGAACTTGTGGTCGAAACTGGTGATATTTCCCCCAAGGAGTCACCAATTAATGAAGATCCTTTTATGATCACATCTTCAGACCCTTGGTATGGAGAAATACTTGTGTATATTCATAATCTGAAGTGCCCTGCTTATGCTTCTCATGATGAGAATCAACGAATATGACACCAAGAATGGAATTATCTCATCATCAATGATATGTTTTATTGTCGAGGGGTGGATTTCATTCTTCGAAGATGTCTTACTCACGAAGAAGCAGGGATTGTTTTGAATGAATATCACACAAGAGAACATGGTGGTCATTTGTCTAGGTTGGAAACAACCCAAAATATACTTCACGTTGGATACTTTTGGCCATCATTAATCAAGGATTGTGTTGATGAAGTCAAGAAGTGTCACCCATGCCAGATATTCTCTCAGAATATGCAGGCACACCCAACTCCTATGTTCCTGGTTATTGTCGTCTCCCCCTTCACCAAGTGGGGGATTGATTTCACTACATGTCATCTGGCTTTTTCCAGGGGGAATTGCTATATCATCGTAGAAATATACTACTTTACTAAGTGGGTCAAATCTATGCCAACATTTAACAATGATGGGAAAATTGATACCCTTTTTGTTTTCAATCACATAGTATCTAGGTTTGGTATCCCGAAGGAGATTGTCACCGACCATGGAAGTCACTTCCAGAACAAAATTATATCTGAATTAAATTCAAATATTGGGTTTAAACAGGAACATTCATCACCATATTACCCACAAGTGAATGGCTAGGTAGAATCTATGAATAATTCTCTCAAGACTATTCTTCAACGAATGATTAATTCGACCAAGTCAAATTGGCATTTTGTTTTGTATTTGACACTTTGGGCTTATCAAAATTATGTAAATACTACTACCAGTTTTTCACCTTTTCAACTCGTCTACGAGCTAGAGGAAGTATTTCCCATTGAATGTCAAATCCCTTCTCTGAAGTTGGCAGTGGAACTTTTTCCTGACACTTCACCGCTTGAGGAACGTCTTTTATATCTCAAGTAGTTTGATGAGAAATGTCAGGATGCAGCATTGGATATTGAGGCTCATAAACAACGGGTCAATTTTCAATATGATCGGTCTGTCCACCCTCGGATTTTCTCTGAGGGTTATTTGTTCCTAGTCTACACCCAATACAAAGATCCCTTAGGGGTAGGAAAGTTCAAACCCATGTGGTTCAGACCTTTCATTGTGAAATAGGTCTTGGAAAAGGATGCTTACTGTATGGTTGATTTCAAAGTTAATACCTTAGAGAAGCCTAGAAATGGGATCTACCTTAAGAAGTATTACACTTAAGTCAATTTCCTGAGTGTGACTTCTTGTATATATGTATATTTTTTTATACTTTTTTGACTTTTTTGTTTTATGTACGTGTAGTCATTTATGTTTTATTTTTCATTGTGGAAGATACCAAGTGAATATGAGGCTTATGTTGGGTTCACAAATGGCACTAACTGAAACACTCGAAGGAATGCTTTCGCAACTTGGGTGATTTTTACACTTGGTGGCCAATTACTATCTTCTATAGGTATTTGTCTAGGAGAAGCAACCAATAATGTTGTTGAGTACAATGAGTGAATGAATTACTACGTGATGCCTTGTCACATGGTATTTCTCTCCTCTCAGTTTATTTAGATGCTCAACTGGTCATGTCCCAGTTAAATGGGGTTTACCGCATTTATGATCCCACTCTTCATCGACGATTACTTAGGTTACGTCTCTTAGAATGATCTTTTGATTATATTACTTATTCTCATGTTCCTAGGAGATCTAACCAACTAATTGATACATTAGTTAATAAAGTATTAGATTGGAATGTTTCTCACATGTAAAAGTAAAACACACACATACACATGTAAATACATTTTTAAACATGTTCATCCATAAGACAAAAAATATGTATATATATATCCAAAAAATAGGGTCAATAATATAAAGTGGGCATTAAATCCTCAAAAATAGTTGGTATACATCATTGGGCTTAACCCCTCAATACATAGTACAAAAAATGCCCTCGGCAAATAAGTGGTCCAAAACTATCTAAGGTCTAGGCCTATTGGCCTTGCTATAGTGATCTATGGCATTCACAAGACACTAGAATAGCTGGAACCAAGCCCTGGGCACCCCCACTACATGTGGTTGCATAGCTAGGGGAAGATCATCGATCTTGGCCATGGGTACTACACGAGTGAGAGTCATTGGGATTCTCTCTACTCGTCATAGTACTTTCTCAACCTCTTCGACTAGCGGTCTTCCTAATCCTATTGGTCTAGCCTCTAGTCAAGGATGATGCCTGTTCCTGGTGAAGTTAGTCGATTGCACTAGTCCCATGTCTGTATATAATAGATCTCTAAGTTAGAACTCTGACATTTATAAAAAGGATAATATGTAAAAATTTAAAAATTTAATAACTTAAAAAAATGTGTTTCCTATATTGTCACACTCCTCACCAAGGGGCATGGGCATGTCGAGATATCTTAGGAAACTAATTCCTACATAGGGATACCACTCTATTACAAGAATTTGATGCCCCCACTAGTCAAAGAATTTGTCGTCAAATTCCTCCTAGGTTCTTCCTCCACCTTGTCTAGCCAGCAAAACTGCCCACCTACAAAATGATGGAAAGGAGGCAATATGTCCTCATACTATCTCCCTCGAGATAATACTAGGCACTCTCAAAGAAGAAGAAAGCGCATAAAAAATTATCGATTCTGAATTTCTTGTTCATCCTCTTACAATAGTATGTGACATGTTTCTTCATGCATGTCAACATGGTGGTACTCCAATAAAAAATGGTATCCTCTAAACATTGAACTTCACAATGCATCTTTAAACGAGAGACCTGATGGAGTGTTGCACATCCCATGATCCACCCAATCATGAAAAGTACAATGCAAAGGTGGAGGATAGTGATTTTGTGAATCAACACCTGAGAACCTACTTTCTTGGCACCAACCTCATAGTACATCCCGATGTAATCCTCAATGTTGTATGTCCCTAGAGGAAAGGTCCCTAGATTAACTGGTTCCCCTCTCCTAAAGAGGTCGGTCAAGAAGTAAATATCCTCTGTTGTTGGGGTTAATGATTGACCCTCTAGCATAAATTCTTCTGCATCAAGGTGCCAATACTCTACCAATGCATTTAACAACCTCAGTTGTTCCCTCATGAAAGGAAACTGGAAGAACTTCCACATGCCACACTATTTTATCATAGAAATGGATCTGGAATCCTCCTCAACCAAAACATCAAGTTCCTTGTGTTCCCTTTTTCTCCAGCGCACATACATCCTATCCCACAAAAAATTGGAGAGGTCTTATTCTTTGTTGTTTCATTTTGAGCTTTAAAGGAGGTGTATGTGGGATGTCTTTAAGACAGTTGTAAATGTACGTGTGATAAGGATTACTCTGCCTCTATACATATGCAGGTTGATCATGGAAAGACCGCATATATTCAAACACAACCCTTTTACAAGGGAGTGAGCCTCCAAAACATAAAATTAAACTTAAAAGGATGAATTAAAATAAGGGAGAGGTTGATTTGGACTTACTTGGTCCAAGTGTGAAGGTTTTTCATCCACTATATCTCCTTGAATTATCCTTTTGAAGAAGAGGGTTTTTGAACTTTTTGGTTATTTTCCAAATTGCAATGGTTAAAATGAGCTTTCCACCTCTATTTATAGACTTTTTTTTTCCCTTTTTTCCCTAATTTGGTCCCCTTTTCCCCCATTCTTTACTTTGTATCTAATTTAGTTCTCTTTTGATTTAGCTTTGGGTCGTTCTGATGAAATTTTCCTTTTTGTTTGGTGATTTTATTGAGATGGGTTACACCTATATCATCCCATGGTAAAAGCCATTTTTTCAACTATTTCATATTGGTTAGGTTTTCACTCCCTGTATTCTCATATTGTTGACTTTTCCACTTTTCCATAAGATCGATTCCACTGAAGTGTGACACAGAACCTTCTCAGCTGCTTTAGAAGTGTTGTAATTAGGTGGTATAGCCTACCTCTACATGGATGCCCTAGGTAGATCCTTTGCTGCATTTTGGAATCCATGCTGCGAGTTTTTCCCTTAGGATTGGGAGTCCTTGTTAGTATTTCCATGATTATGTATTGAAGCCTCAATCTTATTTCTAGTCATTATTCTCGTCCTTACCCATGGGAATTATCTAGGTGGATATTGGTGGCCACCCACCTCTTCCAACTAGATGCTCTTGTCCATTTTTAGTTCAACACGTTCTTTTGTACTTGTTTGTAATTGTGGGTTCTACACTTCTAGGGTTGTCTGAATCCCTACACATATTATGGGTGGATATTGGTGGTATCTCATCTAATCCAACTGGATTATTTTGTATTTTTTCATGTCAACACATCTTGGTGTACTTCCAGGGTCGTTTTGGATCCCTAAACAATGTTTTTCTGGTTCTCCACAGTCAAACTGTAGACGAAGTAAAATTTTGATGGAGTAATGTGTATTTCTATGAAATACCTTTCCAATGGACTATAACGCACCTAAAAATAAGGTCATATGAAAACTTTATGACCCTGGGAAGTTGAGGTACCAACTTACCCATAGGGTCCCACATGAATTTTGTCGTTTCACCTCCTAGGGTTAGGTTTTTGGATGTCTATGGTTTTGGAATTCATGAGTAATATAAAAAAGGAATATGGAGCCTCATTGTAATCATTTTTATAAAAAATATGTCCCTATAAGCCACATATCTTCTCATAGATAGATACCACCATTCAAACAAGTGTTTCATTCTACAGTTTTACAATTTCAACCTATTTCATTTATTCAATAGAAGATATTTTTCACTCGATATTTGTGTTGTTCTTCATACCTCTGTGTTTATTCTATTTAGTCCGTTAATCAGTTTGTTCCGCAACTAAATATGAATTAGTGGTATCAGAGCGGTCTTATCTTCATTTATTTTTCTTCGTGCATGTCTCGGAAAAGATACAAGTATAAGAAGTTGGGATTCAAACCAATCGAGTTGTTGCAATATCGGTCGCACCGAGCCTGAAAAAAACCCATGGGGGATGAAAAATAAAGATGATGCAGTAGGAGATCCTATTAAAATGTTTCTTGAGGAATCCCTCACATGACAAAGGAACAAAATGATGGACAAATTTTCACAGATCCTTCAACAGTTTCCCACAGAAGAAGCATCTTCATCAAGAGGCCATGCAACCCCATTCAAAGTACGGGTAAATTTTGATATTCGATTATTTGAAGGACTGATATATGTGGATGTTGTAGATAAATCATTGAATATACTAGAAGGGTAGTTTTCGGTCCACAATTTTTCTAATAGGGAAAATATTACTTTTTCACTGCTCAAGGCCATCCCCCATGTTAAGGACTGGTGGGATACTTACTCTGAGAAAAGGGTCATAGAGGAATCTGCAATATTTTTGGTCTCCCCTACATGGGATTCATTCTGAGACACCATTAAAGAATGATACTACCCTGTTGGAAGATATGAGGACCAATACACCAGATGGACTAGCCTGCATCAAGAAAGGGACTAGACAATACCAGATTTCACCAATAATTTCCATACCGTGTGCACCAAGTTGGGTATCAAATACTCTGAGATACATCTAGTGCTCAAATACCACAGTTGTTTGCATAGATACATTCAAATAGAAATCGATTTTCTAGACATCTCCTCATTGGGAACAACTTATGGATATGTTGTCAAGATCGAGAAAAAAATTAAGAAGAAGAGGCGAGAGTTTGGATATGCAAACTCCTCACATCCAAAGCAGGTAACAGGTGGCCCCAACCCACATAGTAGGGGAACAATCTGAGATGGTCACTCTCAGGAAAACTATTTCAAGCCGCAACATAAGAAGGGAAATGAGAATATGAAGAAGGATGCGGTAAATTGGTGTTAGTACCATAAAATCCCTTCACACAACAGTGAAGAATGTCACTCCAAGAAGTCACTCGTGCCCGAACTAAAGGCTTCCAAGTTAGAAGTCAATTCTAATTCTAAATCAAATCTAGAAGGAGGGAAGCAAATTATTGATTTTGAGCCCAGTGCCATTTTTTCTACCACCAAAGTCCAGCCAAACGAACCAGAAGAACTAGAGGAAGGGCAACACCTCTTTCACTCACAGATGTGGGTAAAGGGGGTTCCGCTTCATTTCATTGTCGATAGGGACAGTCATAAGAACCTTATCTCAACAGAGTTCATCAAGTGGTTGGACCTGATGATGACAACTCACCCGCAACAATACACCATCGACTAGCTTTTCCAAGGAAGAGATCTTTGTGTCATCCAACAGTGTCGTCTTCCCTACGAAATCAAGCCTTTAAAATATGAGGTATTGTATGATATTTCTCCCCTTGAATTTTGTGATATTCTTTAAGGACAACTATATTTATGGAAGTGTCATGTTTTGTATGAATCTAGACCCCACAGTGTTATTATTACTTTGAGTAGACCATTGTATAGGATACCATAGGTAGAACCACCTACCTCTATTTCTTTAATCTCTGCTAAGAAATGCAGTAAGGTCATTTCACAGACCAGAAATTTGTTCTTCATTCTGATCCATGCTCACATTATGTATAAGATCATCGCCACATCCGTGGACTCTACATAGAGCCTCTCTATGCAGTAGAAGCAAGTGGATGGGATCATGGAAGAATATAGAGACATATTCTCCTCACCCACCAGGGTACCGACACACTCCCAATTCAAGCATCCAATTGATTTGACCCTCAGTGCACCTCTACCTAATGGACCAATCTATCATCACTTGCTTATGGAAAATGAAAAAATCAGGCATAAGATCCAAGATCTTCTTCAAAAGGGGCACATCAGACCCAACTCCTCCCCTTCCAGAAGCACGATTATGTTCGTATAGAAGAAGGATGGGACTTGGTGACTTGACATTGATTACATAGCCTTAAACAAAATCACATTCAAGAACTGGTACCCAATTCCCAAGATTGATGAC
Organism: Picea glauca; assembly: GCA_000966675.3. NCBI lineage: Eukaryota > Viridiplantae > Streptophyta > Pinopsida > Pinales > Pinaceae > Picea > Picea glauca. Next base: position 130,070 of record JZKD02S1888895.1, read on the forward strand.
CTTGCTCATTTAGGTTTCTGTGGTGAGATATTTGTTTAGAATTTGTCGGAAAAACCACAGTGTTATTGATAGCTTGTCGTCGACGTTTCGGATCCACAACAGGATCCATCTTCAGGCTTTTTTGTCCTGAATATGGATCCTATTGTGGATCCGAAACGTCAAAGACAAGCTGTCAATAACACTGTGGTTCTTCCGAAAAATTGATGACCTTCTTGACCAACTCAAGGGGAAAATTTCTTCAGCAAGATTGAAGTAAATTCTGGCTACCACCAGGTTCCCATCGAACCAACTGATGTATGGAAGACAACCTTCAAATCTAAATAAGGTATCTTTGAGTGGATGGTCATGCCCTTTGGCTTAACAATTGCACCAACCACTTTCATGAGGTTGATGGATGATGTATTGAGACCCTTCACCAACTCTTTTGTGGTGGTATATTTGGATTGCATCCTCATATTCAATAGAGCTTGGGAGGATCACATGCAACATATTCAATAGGTCTTGAGCACTATGCAACATCATAAGATATATGCCAACTTGGAAAAATGCTCTTTTGGCATGAACATGTTCCAATTGTTGGGATACATTGTTGATGAGCATGGGGTGCATGTTGATCCAGCTAAGATCCAATTCATCCATGATTTACTATCCCCGACCACACTTTTTGAGCTTCAAAGCTTCGTGGGACTAGCCAAATTCTACCAACGGTACATGCTAGGATTCTCCCATATTGCATGGGCCCTCATCCAGGTGACCAAGGGCGGTGGTAGGGAAAATTTCATGTGGGGGAAGGAACAACAATGCACATTCGATTATCTGAAGCATTTCTTGTGCTCAACTCTATTACTCTCCTTTCTCGATCTGCAACAACTATTTGATATTGAGACTGATGCATATGACTATGTTGTAGGTATAGTTCTCACTCAGCATGGTCATCCACTGGAATACCATAGTGAGACACTCTCAGATACTTTCCGAAAATATACCACCTATGACAAGGAAATTCATTCCATTTTACAAGCCTGTCTTCAAGGGAAACATTACATTCTAGGAAAGGAGATGATCATCCACACTGATCACAAGCCTATGCAGTTCATACAGACATAGGGGAAATTGTAGAATGATCAACATCAAAAGTAGTCCACCTACCCATAGCAATTCCATATCAACATCAAGTAAAAGACAAGGATATCAAATTGTGTCACTGACTGCCTCGGTCGACCTCCCATGATTTCACTCACCACTGAGCTTCATTCCTATGGAAATGAGGCATCTAAGTGGCCCCAACTTTCTTGGCAAGAGCCATAATTCACCACCACCTATCATCTCTTGGGTACAAGCACGAATGTCATCAATTTTCACATCCATGATAGATGATTATGCCATCTAGGCCATCTCTGTGTTCCTACAAGAAACCATGCAAAGCTTATTTCGGAATCCCACTACAGTTGGATGGAAGGACATTTTTGCATGGAGAAAACTGTGTCCATTCTTCAAAAATATTTTTATTGGCCAAAAATTTGACAGGATGTCAACAAGTATATAAGATCTTGCACTGTCTGTTCCAATTCCAAGACAACCATCAAGAAGTAAGGCTTGTACACCCCTCTTCCTACTCCTGAGAATTCTTGGGAATCCATCTCAATGGATTACATGTCTGGCCTTCCATCCACCAAGAACAACAATGACTACGTATTTGTGGTCGTTGATCAGTTTTTGAAGATGGCCACCTCACTACCTGCAAGAAGAATATCACAGCGGAAGATATTGCCAAGATCTTCTTCGAATGAGTGTGTGTCCATTTTGGGATACCATAGACCATCATCTTTTTGACAAACTGTCCTCAGACATGTAATTTTATTAATAAGTAAAAAATGATTACAATATGAAGTGAGAACTCATAATCTACTCCTTAACCTCACTTGAAGAAGGAGCTAGTTTATATAGCTCAAATCTAAACTAAAAATTAGGAGAATTATTAATCACATGAGTATGATAGGCATCCTGCAAGATACCAGATATATAAAATATGCAGAACAGAAATGAAATGCTAGAAATGATAGAATAAAAGTAAAATATCTAGCATAATCTTCACAATACACAGAAATGATATACGAAATAGCAACAGAAATAACACTTTGAATCAGATAGCAATGTTCACAGGCCTCTTCGAGGGGGCAACCT